>JAADXN010000084.1:0-52532 GCA_023337875.1 Pythium apleroticum | reverse complement strand
TGGCGCTGGAGTTGTTGGCACGGGAGTTGTTGGCGCTGGAGTTGTTGGTGCTGGAGTTGTTGGCGCCGGGGTCGTTGGCTCCGGCGTTGTTGGCGCTGGAGTCGTCGGTTCAGGTGTTGTCGGCGCGGGAGTTGTTGGCGCCGGAGTCGTTGGTGTAGGTGTTGTTGGCGGTGGCGTTGTTGGCGCCGCAGTCGTAGGACTCGGAAAGCTGATGACAAAAGGAGGCCATGACGTCGGCTGGGGCGAGTTGGTCGTGATAGTCCACGCCGGCACACTTGGTGTTGGCGTCGGTGTCGCCGGCGGTGGCGTCGGTGCCTGTGTCGTAGGCTCTGGTGTTGGTGCCTGTGTTGTAGGCTCGGGCGTCGGTGGATCGGTTGGCGCTGGCGTTGGCGCATCAGTTGGCACTGGCGTTGGTGCCTCCGTCGACGGCGCGGGGGTGGCCATCGGCGGCTCGAACGTCAGCACGCAACTCGAGAAGTCGCCGCAGCAGATCTGGTTCTGGCCGCTCCACATCTGGTACTCTTCCGTGCAGGTCGCGAGGCTCCAGCATCCTGGGCCTCCGGCCGCGGCGTTGTACTGCGAGCAGCACCACTGGTTGTCCGCCGCGTAGCCGCAACTGTAGTACACGGGTGTGCCGTCTGTGAGGTTCGGCGGCGGCGGCTGCACTGGCGCGTCGATCTGCAACTGGCGGCGGTCCATCACTCGCTGCGGGTCCACGAACACGCACGCAGGTTCCTCCGCGATGCGGAGACGCATGCTCGTGGCGACGAGCGCGTGGCTGACGATCTGCTGGCACACGCCCGACGACTGCGTCTGCGCGTCACTCGCGTCTTCGCACTGATAGCCGCTCAGCATCCACTCAGCGCCGTCTTCCTGCTTGGAAACAGTGAAGTACATCGCTGCTTGGTGCAGTTGGCGGATGTACATGGCGCTCGTCACGCGGTCGTACGCGCCGTTGTGGAGCTGCCGCGGCAGCTGCGGCACATCCACGCTCACCATCGCCACCTGCGCCGCCTCATTTGTGCACGCATCGGCCGCTGCAGCAAATAGCGAGAGCGCAGTGGCGACGACGCGCTTCATGTTGGACGGGTTCTCGTCACAATCGGACTTGAAGTGAGCGCGCTCACGAGCCGCGTGAGGCTTCTAGCCGCCGCGAGCGCCATGGCCGACGGACGCCGATAGGGGAGAGCTGTGTGTGGCGCGTGACATACGGCTCGGAGGCGGCGGAAACGGCCGCATGTGACCAGCGCGGAAGCCGCGCGGACGTTCCGCACGCGTTCCATCAGCTTTCCATGGCGTTTCCGCTGTTCACAAGTCGCCTGTTGAGAAGGAATGCAGTTTGTATCGGATAGAAGGTTACAAACACAAAAGGGTAAAATACGGGTTGGACAAAATACCCAGGAGAGAATACTATTCCAGATGGCTACACTGGAGTTCTCCCAGTCGACTGGAGGAAACCATTCGGTTCTGGAAGTGGGAGGCCTGGCCGGAGAGCGCCTGCACGCGGCGTGCAGGCGCCTCCGATCACGCCGTGCTGTATGCGACGGCTGGCTTCGATGGCGATGGACCCCTCTTCTCCACCATCCCATTCCGCCTCCGTGAATCGATGGAGATGCACGCACTTCACTTCGTTCTCTAAAGCCTCGTCATCCCATTCCGCCTCCGTGATTCGTTAACTGCTCTGCTTCGTCAGCGGAAGAAGCTGCTCGCTGGCGTGACTAAACTTCAACAGCACGTCGTGACGATTGTCTAATCCCTCCCGTTGTCTTACCCCAACGCATCATTGCCCAGCGTCGTGATGACTGCGACTCGTCAGCAGCAGACCTCCTGGTCCAAGGATACATTGTAGTCTTCTCTGCGGTAACACTGGTGTCGCATCACGATTTCCCACGCAATTCGTACATTTGAGTGAATATATAAGAAGTTACGATGGTTGCTATGTAGTCCTACAGCTGCAGTTCGCCCGAGAAGCGGACGGATGACAGCACACCGTAGAGCACGAATGCCAGCGGGAGGAGCAGCAGCAACGCGTGCGACGCCGGCACGAGCCGGGCGAGGCTGGCGATGCGCGTCTTGCCGCCGGCGTTGAGCACGATGTGCTCGCCCAGATCCACGAGAGGCACGTCGCTCA
Organism: Pythium apleroticum; assembly: GCA_023337875.1. Classification (NCBI taxonomy): domain Eukaryota; phylum Oomycota; class Peronosporomycetes; order Pythiales; family Pythiaceae; genus Pythium; species Pythium apleroticum. The sequence goes on along the minus strand of JAADXN010000084.1, from coordinate 50,401 downwards.
GCGGCGCATACGAGATCTGGTACTTGTTCGTGGACTCGAGGTCGTGGTTGGCACTCGAGCGCACGGCGTCGTAGTTCTGCAGGTACGTAAGCGCGTTCACGACGTTGCCCACGATGAGCGTGCCGGGCGGCGTGATGCCCTGGCGGCGCACCTCCTCAGCGATGTTGCCCAGCGTGCTGCGCACAGTCACGGAGCGCTCTGTGGTCGCGGCGTGGATCACCGCCGCAGGGATATCGCTCGGGAAGCCACGCTCTTCAATCAGACTCTTGCACAGACCTTCAATCCGCCCAATCGCCATGAGGAAGATGGTAGTTCGGTGGTTGCAGTACTCGGGCAATCGCGGGAAGCTATCGGCCTTGCCATGGCCAGTGCACACCAGCACCTGGTCGGCCACATCGCGCATCGTCGCTGGGATACCGGCGCTCAGAGGCGCCGACAGGGAGCTGGAGATGCCAGGGATGACCTCCACGTCGAACCCAGCCTCCGAGTAGATCACTGCCTCTTCGCCTCCGCGTCCGTACATGAACGGGTCGCCGTTCTTCAGACGCACGACGCGCTTGCCCTGGCGCAGACCCTCCAGTCCCCAGGCGTCGAGCTCGGCTTGCGCCAAGTCCGCCTTGCCGCAGCGCTTGCGCGCCACGCGCACCTCGCACTTGGCCATGGCCAGCACCTCCTTCGGCACCAATCGGTCCGCCAGCACGAGATCCGCCGACTCGATGGCGCGCGCGGCCTTGATCGTGAGCAGCTCCGGGTCGCCGGGGCCGGCGCCCACCAGCAGCATCTTGGCTCGGCTTGGCATCGTTCTTTCTGTCTTCTTTTCTTGGGCTCTTGCGGGCGTGGGGAATGCGCAAGTGAGCTGTTAAGCGAGTCGTAGGGAGCAGGCAGCGATGGGCTCGGGACGTGCAGAAGGATGGGCGTCGGGCAGCAATTCCGGGTGACTCACCGGCGACGGCGTCCTGCGTGCGCTTGGCGTTTGACGAAAATGCGGACGCCAGCGCTGCGTCAATGGGATGGCTCCGCGTCGCTGGCGTCACGGCCGTCGTGTTGGTCGGCGGCTTCTCGTACCATTCGCATGACGCAATCGGCGCCCAGCAGAGCTGTTGGAGCGGTTGGATCCCTCGCGCGAGTGACAGAACTGAGAGGAGCTCCTGAAGATTCCGATGGTGGCCGGCGTGTGGCATCAGATCTAGCAGGTTTGAACCACTTCTGTCCCGACTCTGTGCGTTAGTCCGCTTCTAGCGCCGGCCACTTATGCTTTTTCAGAGGTCCGTGAAACGACGTCGGCGCTGTTCTGTTCTCTGATTGGTCAGACCCGTCGACCAATCAGGTACCCATGTCGGTGATGCTTGGCAGAGTTGGTGGTGTCGCCTCTCTTACCCGAGGTTTTTTGGAGGTAGACATGAGGTTTTTCCTTCAGAATGATTGTGCAACATCGTGAGCAGTCCGCTTCTAGGCCTGTGAGGCACGTCACTCTCCCGGGGGTGGCCCACCGTAGTGCCCTCGCCCGTCGTTTCTTCCGTCGGTTCATTTCCTGGAGCTCCCCATGCAGCAGTTCGCGATCCGCCCCCTGGCCACCAATCCGTCGCCCCAACACATCATGAAGCCTGTGCCCGCCGTGGAGCAGGCCGTGAGCCACGTGGCCTACGCGCTCAGCGACCTGTCCTTCCTCGTGCAGCCCGTGCCCTTCGGCCAGGCGCTCGAGCAGTACATCGTGTCGGCGCGCCGCAATGTCTTCGACCAAGTGGGCAAGATCACCGAGTCGGCGTACGGCCAGGAGCTGCTGGACAAGGCCTACGAGGCCTCCAAGCACGGCCAGTTCGTCACGCTCTTCGCCTCCTCGCCCTCGGCGCTGCTGCAGATGGTGCCCACCATGTACAAGCTCAGCAGCGCCGCGCTGCCGGCCGTGGTGCACGTCGTGGCCAAGGACCACTCGGACCTCATGGCCGTGCGCCAGACGGGCTTCGTCATCCTGCACTCGCTCAGCGCCTCCGAGACCGAGGACATGGCGCTGCTGGCGCACGTGGCGTCGCTGCAGGCCAACGTGCCGTTCCTCCACGTCTACGACGGCGACATGGCCCACAACGCGCTCGAGCGCACGGCCGCCGCCGCGCCCGCCAAGTTCAGCAGCTCGCTCGTGGGCTACGAGAAGCTCGCGCAGCTCATCGGCCTCACCAAGGCCAACTCCACCACCGACTTCCGCCAGCTCGTGCTCGCCAACTCGGCCGTGAACGCGCAGGCGCAGCCCACGGGCACGGACGCCGACCTCTACTTCCAGGTGCCGCCCGAGTGCATCCAGAAGTTCCACGCCGTGCCGCAGGTCGTGGAGAGCGTCATCGCGCAGGTGTTCGCCAGCAAGGGCTACCAGCTCTTCGAGTACTTCGGCCACCCGCAGGCCGAGCACGTGGTCGTGATCATGGGCACGGCCTCGAGCATCGTCAAGGACGCCGTCGAGTCGCTCTTCACCAACTGGAACGCCAAGGTCGGCGTCGTCTCGGTGCGTCTCTTCCGCCCGTGGAGCACGGCGGCGTTCCTGCGCGTCGTGCCGGCCTCGGCCACCAAGATCGCCGTGCTCGACCGCATGGAGGACGTGACCAACGTCGGCGAGCCGCTCTTCCTCGACGTGCTGGCGTCCTTCCAGAGCGAGGAGTACACGCACGCCACCACGCCCGCCATCATCGGCGGCAAGTACGCGTTTGGCGCCGCCGACGCGCTGTTCGACGTCGTCACGGCGCGCAGCCTCGTCGAGGAGCTGGCGGCCGGCAAGCTCGCGCACGGCTTCACGGTCGCCAGCGGCGTCGACGCCGTCGCGTCGGCCAAGCAGGTCGTGCACTCGTCGCTCGTGTCCACGAAGGAGGGCTTCGAGGCGCCGTACGTCAAGATGCTGTTGCAGCTCTTCGAGCGCCGCGCCGTGATCGCCAACCTCGCGCGCTCCACGACCGTGTGGAAGGAACAGGACAGCGACAGCGTCGAGAGCGTGGCGCTGGACGGCGGCGAATTCGGCTTCGGCGTGCACCTGGGCATCCTGGCCAAGCGCCAGCAGCTCAAGGACAAGGTCGCGGCGCTGCTCGCGCAGCCGCAGCTCACCAAGCCGCTCTCGCAGCGGCTCGTGGACGTGCTGAGCCACTGGGCCGCGCAGAAGCAGAGCGCGCGCACCACGGAGCTCGCGAGCGAGATTGCGATTCTGCTCGAGAGCGAGCAGAACAAGGACGGCCTCGTGGCCGAGATCTACGCGCTCAAGCGCTTCTTCCTGCCGCTGAGCCAGTGGATCATCGGCAGCGAGGAGTTCTCGCGCGACGTCGGCGCCTCGGGCGTCCACCAGGTGCTGTCGAGCGGCGAGAACGTCAACCTGCTGATCCTGGACACGGAGCCCATGCACTCGCTCAACAAGAGCCAGCGCAAGCGCGACCTGGGCCTCTACGCCATGCAGTACGGCAACGCGTACGTGGCGTCCGTGGCGCTGTACGACTCGTACTCGCAGGTACTGCGCGCGCTGAACGAGGCCGACGCCTTCGACGGCCCGTCCATCATCCTCGCGTACGCGCCGCTCAGCGACAACATGGAGAAGGAGACCAAGGAGGCCGTGAACTCGGGCTACTGGCCGCTCTACCGCTACAACCCGCTGCTCGAGGAGGTCGAAGGCGAGAAGGCGTTCGCGCTCGAGTCGCCCAGCATCAAGAAGGACTTGCTGGCGTTCCTGCAGCGCAACAACCAGCTCAGCCTCTTCGCCAAGCAGGCGCTGACGGCGCCGTCGCCGTCGTCGGTCTCCGAGAAGTACGAGCAGCTCGGCAAGACGGCGCTCGAGTCGAGCTTCCAGGCGCTGCTCAACGGCTTCGGCGCGGCGACCGAGGAGAAGTGGCAGGTCGAGACCAAGCTCAACATCCTCGTGGGCTCGGACAACGGCCGCGCTGAGGAGTTCGCCGGCAAGTTTGCCGAGGAGGCGCTCGCGTTTGGGCTCAAGAACGTCAACAAGATGGACATGAACGACATGAGCATCGACTCGCTGCTGGACGAGGCCAACGACGCCAACTCGTACACGCTGTTCGTGTGCTCGACCGCCGGCCAGGGCGAGTTCCCGTCCAACTCGAAGGAGTTCTGGCACGAGCTCTCGGGCTTCACGTCGACGCTGCCGCTGCAGTACGCCGTGTTCGGTCTCGGCGACAGCCTCTACTGGCCGCGCGAGGACGAGAAGCACTACTTCTGTAAGGCGCCCACGGACCTGGACGCCAAGCTGAGCGAGCTGGGCGCCAAGCGCCTCGTGACCCACGCCAAGGCCGACGACCAGGCCGAGGACGGCCCGACGACCGAGTTTGACGCCTGGAAGCCGGCGTTCTGGGAGCAGGTCGGCATCCCGACGGAGGTCGTGAACAAGACCCAGGGCACCAAGAAGAAGGCGCTGACCAACGAAGAGATCAAGGCGCGCAGCAACTTTTTGCGCGGCACGCTGGCCACGGGCCTCGAGGACCGCTCGACCAAGGCGCTGACGCCGGACGACACGCAGCTCACCAAGTTCCACGGCATCTACCAGCAGGACGACCGCGAGCTGCGCGACCAGATGCGCCAGGAGAAGAAGGAGAAGGCGTACGCGTTCATGATCCGCGTGCGTGTGCCTGGCGGCGTGTCCACGGCCGAGCAGTTTTTGATGATCGACAGCCTCGCCGACGAGTACGCCAACGGCAACATCAAGGTGACCACGCGCCAGGCGTACCAGCTCCAGGGCATCCTCAAGTGGAACCTCAAGCCCATCGTGCAGGGCATCAACCGCGTGCTCATGGACTCGCTGGCGGCCTGCGGCGACGTGAACCGCAACGTGATGCTCACGGTGAACCCGAGCTGCTCCGTGGAGACCCACCAGCGCGTGCTGGACGTGGCCAACGAGATCTCGGCCCACTTGACGCCCAAGACGAGCGCCTACCACGAGATCTGGCTCGACAAGAAGATGGTCGCCGGCGGCGAGACCAAGGACTTTGAGCCGCTGTACGGAGAGACCTACCTGCCGCGCAAGTTCAAGATCGCGATCGCCATCCCGCCGTCGAACGACGTCGACGTGTTCGCGCACTGTCTCGGCTTCATCGCCGTGATCGAGAACGACGAGCTGCTGGGCTTCAACGTCACGGTGGGCGGCGGCATGGGCATGACCCACAACAACAAGAAGACGTTCCCGCGCGTGGCCGACGTGCTGGCGTTCGTGACGCCCGACCAGTGCAAGGACGTGGCCGAGAAGGTCATGGTCCAGCAGCGCGACCTGGGCGACCGCGTGAACCGCAAGCACGCGCGCTACAAGTACACGGTCGAGGACCACGGCCTGGCCTGGATCCGCGCCGACCTGGAGAAGCGCCTGGGCTACAAGCTGGCCGAGCCGCGCGCGTTCAAGTTCGACTCGAACACGGACCGCTTCGGATGGCACCAGATGACCAACGGCAACTTCCACTACACCATGTTCATCGAGGGCGGCCGCATCAAGGACACCGAGTCGGTCCAGATGCGCACGGGCCTCCGCAAGCTCGCGCAGAACTTCCCGCAGGTCGAGTTCCACCTCACGGCCAACCAGAACCTCAGTCTGGTCAACGTGCAGCCCACGCAGATCTCGGCCATCAAGGCGCTCATGCAGCAGTACAACTTCGGCAACGACAACTACAGCGGCATGCGGCTCAGCTCGATCGCCTGCGCGGCGCTGCCGTTCTGCGGGCTCGCGTTCGCCGAGGCCGAGCGCTACCTGCCCACGCTCATCACCAAGATCGAGGACATGCTCGAGGAGCACGGGCTGCGGGACGACTCGATCGTGATCCGAATGACGGGCTGCGCCAACGGCTGCGGGCGTCCGTACCTGGGCGAGATCGGCTTCGTGGGCCGCTCACCGGGCATCTACAACATGTACTTGGGCGCCGGCTTCACGGGCGACCGACTCAACAAGCTGTACAAGGAGGCCGTGGACGAGGACATGATCCTCACGGAGCTCAAGCCGATCATCAAGGACTACGCCGAGAACCGCGACGACGGCGAGAAGTTCGGCGACTTCGTGATCCGCCAGGGCTACGTCAAGGCCTGTCTGGCGGCGCCGCTGGTCGCCGACCGCGCCGCCGGCGAGACCTTCCACGCCTAAGCAAGTAGTACTGTAGTCAGTCAGCTCCCTCCCTGTCACCCAAGACAGGCAGGCAGCACCCCACCCACCCACCTCCGTGTAGTGCGCACCCTCGCATTTGCTCATAAAATAAAACGAACACGCTAGAAAGAAGCTACGGACAGTGACGTAACTACATGAGTTCGCACGTGCATTTTCGTAATTTTATGTAGCCATTTCGCCTCGGATCCTCCGCGAAAGGTCGTACACATCCGCTTAACGGAGACCGTGTTGCTATGGACACCAAGCCTTCGCAACGGAGCGCTGCTGCGAGTGGGGACACTGGCGCCATGGCCACGCCCAACAGGAGGCCGAGTCGTGGAGACCAGGCCTCTGGCGCTGCTCCTGTAGCTCCACTCACGGCCGCGCCACCGTCTCCGACGCGAGTTCGTCCTCCCAGTCGCCCAGGCTCAGCTACAGTTCACACCCCGTCGTCGCCCAGCAAGCGGCTCGTGTCGGTTTCCATGCCAGGCAGCAAGACGCTGCTGTACACGCAGCCGGCCAGCGTGCACTTCGGGGGCTTCGCGCTCGACCAGAGCTACTCGCAGCGCGTGTTCGTCCACAACAACAGCGCCAAGCCGCTGCGGCTGCAGTACACGATGCCCTCGCAGCCCTTCTTCCGCGCCAGCTTCCCCGTCGACCGCAAGCCCTTCATCAGCCCCGGGCTCTGCGAGGAGCTGCTCATCACCTTCAAGCCCAGCGCGTTCCAGTACTACTACGACTGCGTGCAGATCAGGTGCGAGCAGGTGGCGTACGCGTCCAACACGGACGCCGCGCTCGTGGGCAAGTGCCTGCTGCCCCTGCACGCGTACCCCGTCGTGAACCAGGTCGCGTTCCCCACGCGCATGGACTTTGGCGCTGTGCCGCTGGGCTCCACGGCCCGCAAGCACTTCGATCTCTCGTGCTCCGTGCCCATCGAGTTCGAGTACGAGCTGCGCGTGGTCAAGCCGCACCCGTCGTTCACAATCTTCCCGCTCACGGGCGCCATCCCTGCGAACGGCTCGTCACGGATCGAGTTCGAGTTCAAGCCGCTGCTGTACGCCACTGCGAGCGCGGAGATCGAGCTGCGGGTCTCGCAGTTGGACTTCCAGCCGCTGCGCTGCCTGCTCGCCGGCTCCTCCGCCAGCGACACACCAGTCGAAGTCCCGTCAGGCGCAGCAGCAGAAGCCACGTCGCCCAGTGGAGGCGGTAGCCAGCGGCCGCGCACTGCTGACCGATCGGCGGCTTCACGAGCGCCGCTGAGTCCTCAGGTGCAGGCCAAGACCACAGGCTCGCCGTCCCATTCCAAGTCGAAGAAGCGAGCGACCGCGGGAGTTGAGAGCGAACAGAAGGAGCCAGAGACTGTGAACGGCGTGCAGATCCCCGAGGACCTCACGGGCATGGCCAACGTCAACTTCATCCTCACGCAGCAGCCTGGCAAACTCAAGCCGAAAGACCTGAAGAAAGCCATCGACGCGAACCGCGCGATCCGCCAGCAGCAGAAGGAAGAACAGGCGAAGCTCAGTGCGAAAGACGCCGACGACCCGGCAGCTGAGCCCGACGAGAACAGCCACGGCAACGAGGTGGTCTCCCCCGCCGTGCTGAGCTTCCACGTGCTGCTGAAGGAGGAAAGCATGACGATCCAGCGCGCCAGCGTGAGCCGCCAGATCCGCGAGATGGCGTTCCTGCAGGAGCTGGCGGAGATCGACAAGATCGAGAAAGACCTCGAGTTCCAGAGCCACAAGATTCGACTGGGCGAAGAGCTGCTGACCGACGAGCAGCTCGCGCTGCTGCGCGAAATGCGCGAGATGAACGCGCTGGAGCTGCAGCGACGCGAGCGCAAGCGACTGCGCAAGGACGTCGAGACCAAGGCGTTCAACATGTACACGCAGCCGACGCCCGAGATGCCAAACCCGCCGCGTGGGATGCTGCCGGCGCATTTTGAGCCGTCGATCACGCCCGACTTCAAGAGCTACAAGAACGATCTGTGGGCGAGACGCAAGCGCGTGGTGCAGCGGCTCGTGCGTGCGATTTCCACGGTGATTCTCCAGAATCGAGCGCAAAAGCGGCTCCAGAAGCTCAAGAATTGGCTTGGAAACGCGAAAACACGGGCCCAAGTGAAGGAGAAAGTGGCTCTGGACTGGCAGAGCCACCACGCTGGACCAGGCACCAGCGTGGGATCTACGAAGCCCAGCGCCACCACGAAACCTGGCGCGAAAGTCGCCACCGGGGGCCCGGTGCTGTACCTGGAAAGCTTCCCGATCGTCGAGGAGAAAGAGCACCGCACACGCGAGAAGATCCCCCACGCGGCCGGCGACTGGGACCTCAGCAACGACCCGTTTGACTTCTTCCCTCTGCAAGAGCGCGACGAGGCGCTACTCATGGGCCACGAGGCGCCGCTCGAGCTGCCGCCGCTGCCTACGTACGTGCCGCTCGAGCAGACGCGGGAGCTGCGCAGCGGTGCGCTGGACGAGTGTGCCGGCGCGTCGACTTCCACGGCCGCCAGTCCGTCCCACGTGCTGCCAGTGCAGGACCTGCGCATCCCGTCGACGCTCGAGATGCTGCCGCGCGACGTGTTCCTACGCCGCAGTGCCGCGCTGCGTCCGTTTGTGCGGCCCATTGGCCCAAAAGAGACGGACGTGGCGTTCGTGCTGCGACCGCAGCGCGTGTTCCGGTCGACGCCCCGCCACTGGGGGCTGGAACTGGACACCGGCGTGGGCACGCGGAGTCTGTTCAGCCGCCGCACGGGGCTGCTGAAGATCCACGAGCGGTTCACGCCACGCACAGAGCGGCCACGAGGCGTGCCGCCGCTGCTCTGCGCTGCACGCGACGCGGCAGACGAAGACGCGGAGACGCAGTTGTACAGGGACGTGTGGGACGCGAGCGACGGCTTCGTGCCGCCGCTGAGCCTCCACGCGGACGACGTGCCGTGTCTGTCGGACAGCGAGAGCGACGAGGAAGAAGGGGAAGAAGAGGCCGCTGGATCTACGACTACGAGGCGCAAGAAGCCGCGCGTGCCGACGTGGAGCGACGCCCTGCAGCTGTGGGATGCTGAGGACAGCAAGGAGCCTGCGGACGACGAGGACGACGGCGTGGCGTACGAGCCAGGAGAGCTGCACGGGAGGGCGCAGGGCGTCCACAGCTTCGCGCGGTACCGCCACTTGATCCAGAGCGAGCGAGCGTACAACGCGTATCGGGACGAGAAGCTGGACCAACTGCCCAAGGTACTGGATCGTTGTCTGATTGTGTGGACTTTCTCATCTTTGACTTGATGTTTGTATGCGACCATATCAGTTACTGGAGACTGTCGCGAGCCGCATCGACCACCCAGACTACGAGCTCGTGGTCCACGGCCACGGGCCGTCCAGGCCTCTCCACGAGCCATTCAGCGCCGTTTTTCAACGTCAACATCCTCAGTCCACTCAATAGTAGAAGCAACAAGTTCAAGGCCCTCTGAATCAATCATTCAATCCATCCATCCGTTCATTCAAATCAATCAATCAATGACGAGGAGCTACAGCACTACCCGACTGACTTGGAAGCAAAAAAGAAAGTAAGCTGGCGTGCTGGCTCGCTTAGTACACCTCGAGCACGTAGCGGCCCTGCTCGCGCATGCGCTCGATGTAGGCGTTGGCCTGCTTGCGGTCCATGTGGCCCTCCGACATGAGCGAGCCGATGAGCGCCTCGCGCACGTCGGCCACGGGCCACGTCGGGCCGCAGAGGTAGAAGTGGCCGTTCTTGTTGAGCAGCAGGTCGCCCAGGATCTCCTTGTCCTCGGCGATGCGGTCCTGGATGTAGATCTTGTGGGCCTGGTCGCGCGAGAACGCGCAGCGCAGGTACGTGAGCAGGCCTTCGCGCTCGTACTGCTCGAGCTCCTCGCCGTAGAGGAACTCCTGGGCCTTGCTACGCGCGCCGAAGTAGAGCGCCACGGGGCCGACCTTGACGCCCTTGGCCTTGAGGAACGCGCGCTCCTGGATGAACGCGCGGAACGGCGCCATGCCCGTGCCGAGACCGGCCATGATGATCGGGTCCTCAGGGTTCACCGGCAGCTTCATGACCGACGAGCAGACCGAGACCGAGAGCTGCTGGCCCGGGCGCACGTCCTTGAGGAAGTCGGTGGCCTGGCCGACACGGTAGCGGCCCGCCGGCGTGGTCCAGTCGTGGACCACGATGAGCAGGTGCACGCTGGTCGGGTTCATCTTCATGCTGGACGCGATCGAGTAGTGGCGCGGCTTGATGCGCGGCACGAGCGTGAGCAGCTGCGCCATGGTGGGCTTGGCCGACGGGAACTCGTCGAGCAGGTCGGCGTACGTGAGCGTCTCGTCCACGCGGCGCTTGTACTCGTCCTTGCCCTCGGCCTCGAGCAGCAGACTCAGCGTCTCCTTCTCCTTGTCCTCGGTGGCGTTGGTGGCCAGCGCCTGGTAGAACTTCTTGGACGGGCGGCCGAAGATGTCGAGCACCTGGCTGAACAACTGGAAGTACGTGAGCGTCTCCTCGAGCGGCTCGGCCACGACGCCCTTCTTGGCCTTGACGGCCACGGGCAGCGTCACGAGCTCCTCCGGGTCGATGCTGTACGTGCGCAGGAACTTGAGCACCTCCTTCTCGCTGTTGTGGGCGAACACGGCGAGCGCCTCGCCGATGTTGTACTTGATGGCCGTGTTCTTGATGTCCATCTCGACGTGGAACACGTTGCGCGAGTAGTCCTGCGGCGTCAGGCGCTCCCACTTGGTCACGCGCACGATGTCGGTCACGTGGTCGCGCACGCCCTGGCGCGCCGCGAACGCGTCGGCGAACACCATCTTCCACGCCGTCTGCGTGTCCTTGGACACGGCCGCGCGGCCGCGCTTGCTGCTCGGCTTGCTCGCCGCCGCCGCGACGATCGAGTGCGAGATCTTGCTGGGCTCGAGCGCCGACAGCGACGGCAGGCCCGAGGCGACGCTGGCGTCGCCCTGCTCGGACGCGAGGTCCTCGTCGTCCACGTACGAGCGCGGCTTCCACTCCTCGAGCGGGTACACGATGCTCACGACGTCGCCCCACACGGCCGACACGAACGAGCGCAGCGTCGCGTGCTTGTCGGCGGGGAACTCGGCGGCCAGCAGCGCGAACACGACGCGCTCGTCGAAGAGCGACGCGGCCTTGAGGAACGCGACCTGCGGCGCCACGTTGGCGATGGCGTCGTCGCTCACGCGCGACGTGAGGTCCTCGAGGTCCACGACCAGCAGCGTCGCGTTCTTGGCGGCGAGCTGCGCCTTGAAGGCCGCCGACTCGTCCACGTCGTCGATGGTCTTCCAGTTGCTGTGCACCAGCAGCGTGCCGTTGGGCTTGACGTTGGCGGCCACGTCAAAGTCCTTGAGCAGCGCCGCGCGCGTGACCACCGTCACGTCGGCCAGCTCGATGCCCTGCTGCAGGCCGCCGGCGACGCGGCCGGCGAGCGACACGCGCACTTCGAGCGTCGACACGGAGCGCGTGACGGCGGCCGACGGCGCGCTGTGGCTCACCACGGCGCTCACCTGCGTCGACGGGTTGCGGTTGAGCAGCTGCAGCGTCGTGGCGTAGCTGGCGTCGAGCGCCGCGCCGCGCTGGCCTTCCTCGTCGAAGCCCCAGAAGAGGTACTGCTTGGTGTAGGCGTCCACGCCGCCCTCGAGCTCGAAGCTGCTGCCGTACACGACGTCGAGCTGCGGGAACACGGCCGCCGTCTCGAGCGCCGACTCGAAGAGCGCCTCGCTCTTGGCCACGACGAACGAGCGGCGCGTGGTCGAGGCCGCGAGGTGCGCGAACACGGCGCGGCCCATGCCCAGCGAGAAGCCGAAGTTGCGGAACACGCCGCCGTAGATGCCCGTGACGACGCCCGGCGCCGGCTGCGACCAGTGCGCCGAGTGGAAGAAGACCTGCACGTTCTGCGTGAGCAGGCCGCGCTGGAAGGCGAAGGCGCCCGTGGAGATGTTCTCGAGCACGGCCACGCGCTTGACCGAGGCCGGCAGCGCGGCCGCGAACAGCGCGTGCGACCACGGCAGCAGCAGCCGCACCTGCACGACGCCGACCTTGCGGCCCAGCATCTGCTCGTAGGCCACGGCCTCCTGGATCGCGGCCGTGGCTTCGCCCATGACGACGATCACGAACTCGGCGTCGGCGGCGCCGTAGTACTCGTACACCTTGTACTGCTTCTGGAGCACCTGGAAGAGGTCGTCCATGACGAGCTGCACGTGCTCGGCGACGTCCTGGCCGTCCACGGACGCGTACGGCGACGCCTGCTCGATGTCGGCGAGCGTCTTGAGCGCCGACGGCGCCAGCAGCTGCAGCTTGGTGAGCTCCTTGGCGACGCGCGCGCCGTCGTAGAAGTGCACGAGCAGCTTCTTGAGGCGCAGCGCCGCGACGTGCGCGACGACCGCGAGGTCGTGGAGCTCCTGCGGATTGGACGAGTTGAGCAGCAGCGCTCCCGAGTGCTGCAGCGCGTAGATGCTCTCGTACGAGCTGCCGACCGCCAGGTCCTGGCGGATGGCCTCGCAGGCCACGTGGAACACGGCGGCCTGCTTGCTCTGCGCGATGGCGAAGAGGTTCGGCAGGAAGAGCGGCAGCGTCTGCGACGGCACGAGCGCCGAGGCCGTGGTGCCCACGGCGAGCGCGCCACGCACGGCGTCGGCGGCGCCCTGGCGGATCTCGAGCTTGGTCACGCGCGCGCGGAAGGCGTCGGCATCGATGTCGGCGGCGGCGCTGTCCAGCAGCGGGTACACGAACACGCTCTCGCTGATGTTGCCGGCGACCTGCAGCACGGCGGCGGCGCCAGACGTGAAGGCCTCGCTGCGCTCGAGCTGGCGGTAGGCCGTCCAGAGGCTGGCGAAGGCCGCGGCGGAGGACGCGGCGTCGGTCACGGAGCCGTCGTCGGACGAGGCCGAGTCGGTGTCGGACAGGGGCAGCGCGAGCTCCTTGGGGCGGTGCTGCTGGTGCTTGGCGCGGTAGATGCCGACGGGCGACGGAGACGCGCTGCTGCTGGGGACGGACGCCATGATGAGCGAGAAAGGCGGTGCGTCTAACACGGCGAGTTCGGCTGTGAGCTCCTGGTGGCTCGCAGGGTTAGACTTTAGACTCGACGACGCCCATGGATTCGTCGGTACGTCATAGAAGCGGAACGTGGTGGAGGACGAGTGTCCGCTGGAGCCAATTGGGATCCGCCTCTGAGATGACAGGGACGGGGTACGGGGATGTGATTGGCGGAGAGGTTGGCCAATCAGAGGCGAGTCTGAGGATGCATCAACTCACTTGCACAGAGACAGGGCGAGTGCGAAGCGGTGGCCCAGAAGCGGAACACGCAAACACGCGGTTAAAACCATCCAGTCTAGAGTGACGAAACCATGATCATACTGGGCAAGTTGATTTCAGTTCGTATCATCAGATATGAGTCTCACTAGCAGTTATCTGTTGCTACGGGAAGAGTTAACGGAAAATCATTACTTTGAGCCCTCGACGTTCTTGATGAACCTGGCTGGGTTGCCGGCGACCACAGTCATGGCCGGCACGTCCTTGGTCACAACGCTGCCAGCGCCAATCACAGCGCCACGGCCGATCGTCACGCCTGGCAGGATGATGGCACTGCCGCCGATCCACACGTCTTCCTCGATGGTCACGGGCTTGCCATACTCCAACCCACTCGCGCGGACCACTGGGTCGATCGGGTGCGTGGCCGTGTAGATCTGGACGCCAGGGGCGAGAAGCGTGCGCGCGCCGATGCGGATCTCACACACATCCAGCAGCACGCAGTTGAAGTTCATGTAGGCGCCGTCGCCCAAGTAGATGTTGGAGCCGTAGTCGCAGCGGAAGAGCGGCTCGATGGTCACGCCCTCGCCCAGCGAGCCGAAGAGCTCCTTCATGATGGCCCGGGACTCGGGGGTGGACGGCGGCGTCTCGTTGAACTTCTTGACGAGCGCGCGCGCGCGTAATCGGTCCTCGATGAGCTGTTGGTCGGCCGAGTTGTACAGCTCGCCACGCAGCATCTTGTCCTTCTCGGTGTCCTTCGCAGTGGTCATGGCGTCGTCTCGTGTGGTTTGTCGGAGTCGGAGTGGCGGGCAGACTCAAAAATGAGGAATGAGCACGAGGGACTTGAACGCATCGCGCAGCGCGATGCGGACTTTCATCCAATCGCTCCTCCATGTTGAAGCTGCGGCATAAACAGCATCAAACACCGTGGCGGCGATCATGCAATGAGTCTCTTTCAATGCTTGCGGGACAGGAGACTCGCAGGCGTCCATTTTGGCTGTATCGATCATATCAAATATTGCAGTTGTTACGATTGCAGTGTCTGTTTAACCACTGATCCGCCGCCAAATATATTTGATATTGAACATGTTTTATCGGAGTTAATTAGATGTAACAGTGTGATTATTTGGATCGAAGTAGCCAACAGATCCAAGGTCTCATCAATGCGCATGCAACGTCCAGAATTAGCAAACCAGTGACGCCATAAACTCAGTGTTGTATTTGCCAACAGATCCGCCTACATCTCTTCACTTGGAGCCGTCGAGGTTCTTGATAAACTTGGCCGGGTTGCCCGCGTACACGGTGTTGGGCGGCACGTCCTTCGTGACGACACTGCCAGCGCCGATCACCGAGTTCTGGCCGATGGTCACGCCCGGCAGGATGATGGCGCCGCCGCCGATCCAAACGCCGTCCTCGATGGTCACCGGCTTGCCATCCTCCAGGCCCGTGGCACGCACGGCCGGATCCAGCGGGTGGCTGGCAGTGTAGATCTGGACGCCCGGCGCCAACAGCGTCTTGCGGCCGATGCGGATCTCGCACACGTCCAGCAGCACGCAGTTGAAGTTCATGTACACGTCGTCGCCCAGGTGGATGTTGTAGCCGTAGTCGCAGCGGAAGAGCGGCTCGATGATCACGCCCTTGCCCAGCGAGCCGAAGAGCTGCTGCATGATGGCCGTGGCCTCGGGCGTGTTGCGCGGCGTCTCGTTGAACGTCTTGATGAGCGCGCGCGCGTTGCGGCGGCCCTGGATGAGCTCCGGATCGTTGGCGTTGTACAGGTCGCCGCGCAGCATCTTCTCCTTCTCGGTCGCCATCGTGTCCGTGCTGGTGGTTGTGTGTGGGAGGAGCTTGTCCGATTGAGGAATGGTATCTATGGCTGCCTCGCGCGTGGCAGCATGCTGCCACTGCCACAGATCCATGGAACGGTGGCGCCTGGCATCGTGTCATTGGCGCAAACGCTGGACGCCATCCAATCCCAGGCCTCGAAGCCAGCGGATCCGCCATTTCGCTATGAGTCCAGTGTCCCCCTCGACTAATCCCCTGCCACGTTGAAGCCATGGCGTCAACAGCAGCTGCCAGCGTGTCGCGGATGACGCCAAGATCCGAAGAGATCCGATAGAAAGGCAACAGCAAAGACGGCGGATTCCAAAAAAGAAAGACGGTGCCTTCGGGCTAAATATTCGACGTGGTCACTACGCTACGGATGACAATCAACGGACACCTACGCTACTGAGGGGGATCTACTGGCGCCTGCGACGACGCGCGCCGTCGTGGACGCGCACGAGCTGCGCCATGCCCTGGTCCGAGTGCGACGCGAAGTGGCAGTGCGTGAGGATGCGGCCGACCATGTGGTCGCGCGGCGTGAAGCGGATCTGCGTGTTGCTGCGGTAGAGCGGGATGGTGTCGCGCCACTCGCCCACGGCGTACAGCAGCCCGTCCGGGTCCAGCGTGCTGTCCACGCGCGTGATCTGGAAGTGCGAGCCGTGCATGTGGAACGGGTGCGTCATGGCGTGGCAGTGCGAGTGGCCGCTCTTGTGGGCGCTCTGGCTCTGGTTGGCGTCCGCGTTCTTCTTGGCGTCCTGGTACTTCTGCTCGTCGTCCAGCATCTTGTTCATGTTGAAGCCCAGGTTGCTGCGGTGGTCCATGTCGTCGTGGTTGATATCCTGGCACTCGTGGCCGTAGCCGCGCACGGACAGCTCCCACTCCTGCGGCTCGTCCACGTACATCGAGTGGTTCACGTACTCGTGGCTGAACTTCTGCTTGTTCACGCCGTAGTTCATCACGTCGCCCTCCATCCACACCGAGAACTCGTAGTTGTACTTGTTCTCAGCGTCCACCTTGCCGCTCAGGTGCATCGTGTCGTCCATGTAGCCTGGTGGCTTGGGCAGCTCAGTCGGCAGGTTCATCGTCACGGGGTCGTCGCCCAGCACCCGCAGCGACACGATCTTCTGCGACGGCACGCGGTGGCGGTTCGCCATGCCCAGCAACTGGTTCCGCTTCGGACTCGACTCAGTCTCGATGAAAAAAGTGCCGCTGTTGTTGCACCGCAGTCCGACGTCGGCTCGGCTTCCTGGCGGCAGCACGACCACCTCCTTGAGCGACGGCGACTTGATGTAGATGCCGTCGCGCGAGATGATGTGCATCTCGCAGCCCGGCGCGATGATCTCGGCCACGTTGTTCGGGATCGCGTTGATGTAGCGGAACCGCTTGAGCTCGCCCGCCTTCATGTGCATCTCCGGCAGGTACTGGCCGTTGATGTACACGTGCAGCAGCGACGTGTCGTTCAGCGGCGAGTTCTTGTCCACGCGCAGGTTGATCGGGAACTCGTCCTCCTCGGCGTCGCTGTCGTCGTCCTCGTCTTCCATGTCCATGCCGTCCATGTTCATGCCCTTCATCCCTCCTTTGTCCGTCTTCTTGGCCATTTTCATCGTCGGCTTGGGCGTCTCGGCCTTCTTCGGCGCGTCCGTCGCCATGGCCATGCCGCTCATGTTCATGTCCATGGCCATCATCCCATCCGCGCCGCTGTAGTCGTTGTTGAGCGCGTGGACGATGTTGTCGTAGATCACGTGGCACTTCTCCACGCAAATGCCCTGCAGGATCAGCACGTGGTCCTCCATCTGCGCGATCTCCGACGGGAAGTCTCCGGGGCGGTCGGCCACGATCAGCGCGCCGGCCATGAGTCCCGAGAGCTGCGTGTTCACGAGGCCGTGCGAGTGCGGGTGGTACCAGAACGTGCCCGGCGGGTGGTCGGCGCGGATGCTGTACTCGTACGTGCGCTCTCCGCCCGGCGCGATGCTCTTGAGCACGTTATCGTGGTGGCCTTCGGGCGACACGTGCATGCCGTGGACGTGGAGATTCGTGAGGTTAGCGCCGCCGTTGCTCAGCTCGTTCCGCACGTGGATGACCAGCTTGTCGCCCGGACAGACCTTGATTGTGGGCGCCGGGATCTTGCCGTTGTACGTGCGCGTGTTGAAGCCCACGTAGCGGCTCTCGAAGCGGTCCAGCCGCACCGTGAGGTTGACGTGGAGCTCGCTCGGCTTGGTCTCGAAGGCCAGCGGACGGCGCAGGGGCCGCTCGCCGGCGCGCGCGAAGTGCGCCGTCATGTCGTTCCAGGTGCGCACGCACGGCGACTCGAGCAGCTCGGGCTGCGCCAGCGACAGGTAGTCGTCGTGCGCGAGCGTCTCCAGCGGCAGCAGCGCCAGGAGAAGCGCGAGGAGCGCCACCAGAGTCGTGGCGGCAGTCATATTGGTGGGGAGCGGACGAGATGGAGACTGGTGGAGAGTAGGAGAAAGGCGGGAGCGAGCATGGCGAGGTGTTCTGCCGGTGTGTTCCAACGTCATGTGGAGAACATTCTGCTGCGGATTCGAGCCAAAGAGGCGCGGCGGCCAGATGGTGGCGCCATGTGGAAATACGGCTTGGATTGACGACCATGAGACTGGCGATGGCTGCACTCGGAGGACGGATATTGACCAATCAACGTTTACGAATGGTGATATATGGCCAATGAGAGAGAGGATGAGGATGTGAGAGTTGGCGTGGAGGAGTGCCAGTTGGCTCTCCGGCGAGTCAGCGACCAAGATACTGGACGAGATGCAGATTATCCACCAATCAGAGATGCTCTCCACCGCAAAGGAGACGGATTGACACGTGAAGAGCTCCTGGATTCCCAAGGAAAAGCGGCAACTGAACTTCAGTCTGAAGGACGCCCTCGCCCTTCAAGACATTCTCGAAGATTCCCGACCTGCCGCCGATGGATAATCAGGCGGGTGGTCTCCGCGCGCATCTCCAGCCTATGAGAGTACTGTAGCAAATTGCAGTCGCTTCTTGGAGAGTGCCGGGGCCTGCGTTTCAGAGGACCCGGCAGGACTCCTTGCGGGATGATTATGCGTGCTGAGCATGTGCAGCGACTGGGCCTGTAGCTTCATGAACAATGCACGCCTAATGGTGTCTTCAACTCCTTGTGGTCATTGCGGGTGGCTCTACCGCTGAGGCCGACTGCGAAGGGAGTCACTTTCCTATTCTTCCAACCACGTCGAGAGCTGCCGATACACAACCGTGTGCTGCAGTACCGTTCGCTCGGATATTCCAGTCTCACAATTCATGGCTCGGCAGAAGCCAGAGATATCAAAGCGCTAGCCACTGGATTTTCCACCGCACTGAGCGTCGCGCTTTCAAGGTGAGCTATTATAGCATCCAATGTTCACCGAGGACGATGGTGCTTCCCATGATCCTGACGAATACGGCCTCTGTCATTATCCTTCAAACGTCGTCTGGTATCCGATAGAGCCCGCTACTCCTCTGACGCATCCTTTCCGTGCCCTGGCTCACCTGTGGAAAATGGAAGATGTCAAGCTCGACTTGGGACGTTGAAGGTTCAGAGTGTACCCTCATTCTGGTACAGTGTACCAGACCAGACCATACCCATGTTGAAGCCACTGCTGCAGGCGCACGCCAGCCAAGCGCACGCTGACCACTGCACCCAACTCAATTCATGCGTCTCTCCCTCGATGCTTTGCACCTGATTTCCTCCTCCGTATTAGGATGCTTGGGATGCCGCCTGCAGTGCAGTCCTTGAAGAATCCAGCGACTCCATCAACCCACGCGATGCGGCCACCACCACCAACAGAGCTGCAGTCTAATCGACCGACGGGACTATCCTCCTCACGATGGTACACGCATGCAATCCACCATAAAACAGCGGAAATGGGCCAGCGAGCCTAGCTGCTTCACCAGGCCTCTGCACGACTAGAATACCGTACTCCATACTGAGTACTGTAATCCTACAGCGCCATCCGACGCCGACGCGTTCGTGCATCTTGCGCTTGGGGGCATAAATATCCGGCCCCACGCGCCGCGTCGCATCGCCAGCTGATGATTGCTTTCCGCAATGGCTTGGATAAAACCTCGTCTCACCAGATGAAAAACCTCTGCGTCGTTCAGAACAGCCCCACGAAACTCAGAGCGAGTGATGGTCCTAATTGTTCTGCCCGCAGCCGCGACACAGGCGCACCAGTTCCACATCCAATCCATCGCGACGACTGCGGCGACGTATCTCCTCGCGCGGCAGCTCCCGTTCTCCGCGCCGCTCGCCGCTCCGTACGCGCGCCACGCGTCTCCGCTGTATTTCCATCACATCCGCGTGCGCGTTGGCTCCATTTTGAGCCCTTTATCGCCGTAACCGAGTCGGTATTCATCGCACAATGCACGACAAGTCCGACCGCTTCGGCGGCACCGTGGAGCTCTCGCCTCGCCGCGACGCGCCGCTGCTGCAGCCCGGCTCGGCCTCTCTAGACGCGTACGCGACGCCCACGGTGTCGCTCACGCTGTGCGTCGCGTCGGCCACGGCACTGCGGCCCATGCAGAAGGGCATCACGAGCAACCCCATGTGCGAGATCTCGCTCGTGCTGGACCGGGACGAAGGCGGCGGCGTGCGCCACTACCAGCAGCAGCAAGCCTACGCGCGCACGGGCGACGCCAAGACGGACCGCAAGATCATGGAGAACCGCAGCAGCTCCAGCAGCAGCACGGCGCACTCCATCTCGGGCGGCGTGCTCGCCAAGACCTTCAAGTCCAAGGTCGTGCGCAGCTCGCTGAACCCGATCTGGAACATGGACGTCGACTTTGGGGACTACAACGCCGAGAGCGTGCTGGGCGTGCTGGTGGTGGTCCGCCACATCGAGAAGATGGGCCTGGTCAAGCGGGACATCGGCCAGGTGCTCGTGCCCATGCGCGAGCTGCTGGAGCTCAAGTCGGTAGGTTTCCGGCCAGTGGGCTTGTCGTTGGTGCTGGAGAATGGCCGCTGATGTTGTGGTGTTTATAGCAACCGTCCCGAGAGCAGACGTACACGCTTGAAGCCACCGATGACACGAACGCGCGGGAAGCTCAGGAGGTGCGTTCTCACGCCGTCACCGACAATGAATGTGAGTCCATGCCACTGAATTACGATGATCTGTGCCGTAGGGAATGAGCAATCGCAAGTACGGCAAGGTGACGATCCGCTTCAACAGCTACGGCCTGTCGAAGAGCCCCGCGGGGACGGAGAATTACACAGGGCTGATGGCTGGGAAGCCGGACGGCCGGTCGTCGGGCATGTCCGACGGTAGCGTGGCCCACGAGGACGACTTCTCCGAGGGAGGAAAGCGCAGCTCCGACCACCACGACATCCAGGCGGAGGTGAAGAAGCTCCAGTCGTTCCACCAGACCAAGCCCGTGCCCGGAGAGGTGTGGTTCGCGATCAACTCGCAGTGGATCACGAACTGGCTGCTCTTCGTGTCCAAGCACCGGGGCAAGGAGCAGTACAATCCAGGCGAGATCGACAACATGCCGCTCATCTCGGACGATCTCCCCAACGGCGTGTTCGAAGTGCGGCCGAACCTCACCATCAAGAAGGACTTCCGCATGATCAACAAGCGCAGTTGGGAGTTCTACGTCGCGCAGTACGGCGGCGGCCCGGCCATCGAAGTGCCTGTGCCTCGCGACTGCCCCAACACAGTCGCGTGGCTGTCGTCCCTGAGACTGGATGAAGCCGCGCGAGTAGGCTCGGGCTACTTCTCGTCCGAGTCGGACGACTAGTCCTCTCATCTACCCGCCTCTTGTCTCTAGCCGTGTCGTCCCACTAGCTCGTTAGGTCGCTTTCTATCTGCTGAGTCGCCGAGATTTGTTATTTAATGTTAACGCTACTTATTGCCGGACTCCATTACATCAACACCACCTTCTCTGCTTCCACTCTCAGCTACGCGCCTGGGGCGGACGCCGCTCCGTAGTGGAAGTGTTCCGCAGCGCGAGACGGCCGTCGCCTGATGAGCTCTCGGTCGATCTCGCCGTCGAGGTCCAGATCCAGATCTCCCAGGTCCACGTCCAGCGCATCCACTGCCGAGTCTTGTGCCTTGCCAGTCGATCCAGTGAGTGGGAGTTTGATGGTGCGGAGCAGGCGATCGGCGGAACTGCGTCGCCGCAGGAACATATCGCGCTTGAACTTCTGGAACGAGGCGATCGCAGTCAAACTGGAGTAGGTCGACTTGGCTTCCAGCAGATAGGGCGCGCGGCCGCTGTCCACGCAGAGCGCGTTGCAGCGAAGGAAGAAGTTCCGCCAGAACGCGGCCTCGGTAACCGTAGCTGGGATCAGTGTGCTGTGCATCTCGCGCAGCGTTGGATCACTGAGCAAGAGCTCCGTCGCGATGGGCTTGTATCTCTATTGATCAAGAAAGTGTGAGCCACCGGTCTTTTGTGAGCCACCGGTCTTTCTACCAGTTCCAGTTGGGGGAACACGCGTACCGCCAAGTCGAAAATGTACTCCTCCTCTCCTCCGGGGTGTTCTGTGTAGGTGCTTCGGAACACGATTAGCCCCATGATCTTCTGACGGATCTCCGCGTCATCCACCACGTTGCCAGTCTAGGTTTTCATCCACACAGTAGCTAATGAGCATCATCAGGAGATCGGAGTTGCCCACGACAGCACAGTCGTACCTCCTCGTCTCTTGTCTGCCATGGCAGCACAGGCGGCAGCGACGCTCGCGCTGCTCCGAAGATAGAGGACGCTCTGGGCTCGTCCTCAGACGCTCGCTCAGGCACACGAGACTCGCGCGTCGGACTGGCCTCGCTCTCGGTCTGTGCCACCACCTCAACGTCAGGCGACATGCAAACCAAGAATCCCAGAAGTCCAACCTCACCTCTTCCGCAGACTTGCTCTTGGTGCGCGGAAGCGTGATCACGCGCCCCGCGTGCGACGCCAGACTCGCGGCCAAGGAGAAGATGCCTATCAAAAGCACGCAGAGCGTGAGCAGTTGATCCAAGAACGACGGCATCTGCCACGCACTTGTCCGTGGCGTCGCGGCGCCGGCCTGCGCCACGAGGGCCTCCTCCTGCTGCGGCGCCTTCTCCTCTTGCGGCGGCTTGTCCTGCTGCGCCTTCTCCAGCGGCGCCTCGCTGCCTGTCGCCGCCTCCATTCGCACTGCCGTCTTCCGCTGTCGCTGGCCTCTTCCTTGTTATTAGCCGCTCCGCATTACGTCGCACGTCACAGACAGGCCAGGGACACAACTCGAATACAGAGCCGTCTTATATACGGATCATATCCAACCTGATATCGTGTCTGAGTCTGGATCTGAGCTGTTTGCTCATCCAACCCCCAGAATGGCATGGTTGGGAAACCCTGTGGCGAAATGACTGCAATGCCTTACCCGCGGAGATGCATCTCCCTTGCTCTGCATCATGCATCGGTCTTGCTGCATGCGTTGCGATTGCCACTGACTCGCGTCTCTTGCTCGTCGGAATTTGACGGCACGCAGCCAGGCCGCCAGAATTTTAGCAGCCAGCGTGGTGAGATGAGATGTGGGGGGCTGATCCTGCTCTGTGATTGGCTGAATATGTGGCCGTGGGTTCGAAGAAGGAAGGACGCAGGAGGCGAGAGACCTCTTCGTCCAGCGGTTCCTCCATTTCGCTTCCCCACGCGACGCCTGCGCGACGACAGCGGACGTGAGGACGATGATGGTGGCGACGCAGTGGATCGCCAGCGCGGCGCTGCTGCTCAGCGGCGCATGCGTCTCGGCGCTAGGAACCAGTGAGTCTCCGCTGTGAGAAAGTACACCAGGCAATCGACTGATGTGGGGTTGTGTTGATCAGACTATGAGCATGACGCCGTGACGACGTACTGCTGGGCCATCCCGCGCCGCACGAACGAGACCAAGCTCACGGAGGCCGACCGCACGCCGGCGTACGCCGGCACAAGCAACTGTCCCATGGAGATGAAGCTGCTGCTGCCCAACGGCACCATCCGCGCGTTCGACACCGTGGCCGTGGAGTGGTCGGTCGTGGCCAACTTCGCCAACGGCAACGCCATCAACAACACGCAGCTCTACTACGGACGCGACAGCACGGGCAAGCTGGCGCAGATCGTGCATTCGAACATCCACTCGTGCGTCTACGGCACGGGCTGCGACCCGTTCAACGACGGCAAGCAGCTCGTGGACAAGACGGTCAACAAGGTGGCCAACTTCTCGGACAACCAGGTCTCGTTCACGGACTCGCTCCAGTTCCCAGAGGCCGGAGAGTACTCGGTGCTGGCCCACATCATCCTGCCCAACTTCAACGCCTCGAGCCGCTTCGACTACGCCGTGTACGCCAAGCTCACCGTGCTCGAGTCCACGAGCGCCCCGGTGACTGCGGCGCCGACCACTGCGCCTCAGGCCGCGCCCGTCGCCACCACTGCCGCCCCGATCTCCACCGGCAGCAGCGGTGGACTCTCGTCGGCGGCCACGATCGGCATCATCGTCGGTGTCGTCGTTGTGGTTGTCGCCATCATCATCGCGGTCGTGGTGATGCGGCGGCGCAAGAACAACAACTACGTGCCAGCGCCAGTCTACGACAACCACGATGCCGGCTCCAAGAACCACGGCGTCACGATGACCAACTCGACCACGGGCTTCGAGTCGGCGTGGGGCGGACCGCAGGAGCGCAACACCAACATGAGTCTGGACAACACGAACCAGTCGAGCGCGTCGTCCAACAACCAGTACGCGGCGCCGTCGTACACCGGGTCCGACCTGCGCCCGAGTGACGCGCCGTTCTCGCACGCCATGCGGCAGCCGCAGCAGGACGTGAACTCGTACTTCTCCGGCTCGCAGGGCTCGGCAGCGCCGGGCGGCCGCAAGAAGCGCATCGACAGCGACGTGGAGTTGTGAGCTGCCAGCAAATCTTGAATGCAGGGAGGCAATTTGAATATTACGATATCGTTCTCAGCTATCCGCGTCCATTCTTCGCTTGATTTGATCACAGATCGTAGCCGTCGTCAGCGTACGCGGCGCCTGTGATCGTCATCTTGATGTTGACCAGTCGACCGAACGAGTCGAACGTGGCGGTGAGTGCGGGCGCCCCGTCCACCAGCGCAGCGATCTCTTCCAGCGGACCGCTGGCTTCATCCTCAGCGCGCTGCGTGGTTTGTGTATCGTATCCATTGGCATCCAGGAAGCCCACGAAGAGCGCCTTGAGCGTGACGCCCTCTGGGAACGGGGAGCTCAGGGCGCCGGTCAAACTGATCCGGAACTCGTTCAGGCGAGCCGCTCCGCCAGTGGGGCGCGCAGCTTCATACGCGGAGATCACGGTGTCGTACGATCCGAAGTCGCTACGCGGAGGAGCCAACGATGCGAGGTTGGCTGGGATGGAGCCCAGCGACTTCGCCGGGTCTGCGATGGCACTCTGGACCAGAATCCAGACGGCGCTGTTGGTCTGGGCGTTGGTGGGGCCGCGGTAGTAGAACAGCGCGTCGGTGTGGACGGCAGCGATGCCGCACACGCCGTGGAAGAACGTGTCGTCGCCCTCCACGCCGTGCGCCTGCAGCTCCGGCGTGGCTGGGAACTGCGCTCGCAGGCGGTTGATGGCGGCGTCGGGGCCTGGCGCTGGGATGCGCCCGTGGGTCACCATCGGGTGCGCGTCGTCGACGAAGAGCAGCTCGTCGCCCATGGACGTGGCGAAGAAGTCGAACCGGAAGAGCCCCAGGCCAGAAAGGCCGAAGAGCCGCTCGGGCAGACTGAGCTGCCACGTGCTGTCGGTGGCAGGCGAGAACTTGGCGCTGATCTTCTGGTGGCGCTGCTGGCGGCGCAGCGCCTCGAAGAAGCTGGCCGCGAAGAACTCGCAGAACGACGCGGATAGAGAAGAGGAAGAGGAGTCGTTGGCGGTCATGGTCTGTGTGAGGGGGGATTGCGAAGTGAGCTCTATTGCGTCAGGGAGCTATCATTTGTGAACCCAGGTTGAAGTGGCAGGTCACAAAATGAGTCACCACAAAACCGCGTTTTAGTGACTTGCCATTGTTGTGCGTAAATTACATGTCGAGATGCGAAAGTTACCGAATGTCAGAACTGATGTTGACCAAACATGTGGAGAATTTTGTTGCAAACAAAGCAGAGGAAAGATTGCCCGCATGGTGTCCGTCGACTCAACACAACGCCACACAACATGCAGCTGCAGTTGCATGGAGATTTGCAGTGCACGAGGAGAAAGCGATGCATCGTGGAGAGCAGCGACCAGCGAGGCTGATGAAAGCCCTGACGGTCCCGTCTTTCTCTCTGCTTACCACAGCATTCAAAGCTGTGCCCCTCGAAGCTGCTTTGGGCGGAACAACTAACAACCTGAGCGGCGTCATCGGAAGACGCTCGACGCCACTCTCCTCATTTCCATGTGGTTTGCTGGTGTGCTTCTTCGTCGATTCCTTCTGCACAATGCTCCCGCTTTTGCAAGTGAAAGAATTCATCCCTACCCCTTGTTCACTCTGCATCTGTTGCTTCGGCCGAATGGGCTCTGCAGTTGTCACGTTGTACTGAGACTGGACGACGTTGATTGGTCCAGTCAAACCGAGAGTCTGTTTCCGAGCCATTCACGAGGAGACGCGAAACGAGCATGGCGACTGCTCTCTCCGGACACATTGTGCGAACCCGAGCCCTCATTCGGTCCAAGTCGATCGACGGTCGCCGCTTTTCTCATTTTCCGCCGAGCGTTGGGCATTATTGCTGCTGTGGGTGGGCTCTGTGGGCGTCTGCATCTGCCGTATAGACACCGAGTCGCTCGCGCATCGCTGCTCTGTGTCTGCGACTTTAGTCTCCTACTGTTGGGCATCCAGCCAGAATCCACAGCCGAGACTATCGGAGGGAATTGCCGGAAGCCAGCCAGCGCCTGAGTAATTTGCCGTCCAGAATCCATCGGCCGATTGACGATACGACAGCGTGTAGACCAGACCGAACCCGTTCCTCGCCGCCGATCGCACGCTTCCAGTCTCCGGATTCCCGAACTCTGGATTCCCGGACTCTGGAATCCTGAATCCCCCCATCGAAAGCGTAGAAGATATCCAGAGAGCACGAATCCAGTGATCGGCTGAGTGATTGATGATGGGGGCGACGTCTGCGACGTGTAGGCCCCATGAGGAGCTCCATCAACGAGGCAAACGGCGCCAGCGTCGGCGGGTGGTGACGACCGCAGGTATCACTTCTCCGCACTCCATGGACAGCGGCGACTCCACGCGCATGACGCGGCGGCGCAACGCCACGCGCTGGCGCTGGCTTGGCCCCACGGTCGCCTGCATGGCGGCGGCGTCGCGGCTGCCGATGGCAGCGCTCGTGGACGCGGCCTCTACGACCACCACGGATGGTGTCACGTACTGCTGGAACGTCAACGGCTCCGTGTATTCCAGCGTGCTGGGCGACTCGGCCGAGCTCCAGACCGCGCAGCAGAACGACTGCCCGCTGACGCTGTCGCTCCAGATCTCCAAGGGCTCGTTCTACGTGAACGAGGCCATCCAGGCGACGTGGACGGCGACGCTGCGCACTGATTCTAACGGCTCGCTGTCTTCCAACAAGCTGGGCGCGCAGCAGCTCTACGTGGCACAGGACCGCATCTCCCAGAAGCAGGTCGAGGTCGTGTACTCCAAGGTCGAGTCGTGCAGCACGACAGCGGCCAACTGTGACCCAGTGACCGGCCACACGGATCTCTCGCCCAACGTCGTGAACAAACCCGTCAACTTCACCAGCGGCGCGGCGTCGTTCTCCACGGACAAGCTGGTCTTCACCAACGCCGGCAGCGTGAAGCTCGTGGCCCATTTGATCCTCCCAGGCCAGAACCCTGAGCAGCAGCGCATGGACTTCGCTGTGTACCGCACGATCACGATCAACAACCGTCCGACGCTCGCGTCTGTGGACGAGTCGACGGAGAAACAAAGCCAGACAGCGGCCAGCGTCACGGAAGAGAAGGGCCTGTCCACCGAGGTCATCGGCATCCTGTTCGTGTGCGGCATGGTCGCCGTGGCGCTCGTAGCCGTCGGCTTCACGGTGATGCGTAAGACCAAGATCCAGCCGCCAACAGCCCTGCCGGACAAAGGTCCCGATGGAAGGACCCGCCACGACGCCACGAGCACGGACCTCGACGACGAGTTCGCGATGCTCAGCAACGAGGAGGTCCTCATGCAGTCCCAGCGGCCGCGAACCAACACGACGAGCACGTTCCTCTCCACGACGACCCAGAAAGCCCCGAGTATGCTGGAGGAAAGCCGAGCAAAGGCCAAGGCCAAGGCCGAAGCCCCTGCGGCGTTCACGGGCAACTCGTCCGGCAATGGCAGCGCCCGCTCTGCCAAGAACAACGCCCTCCCATCTGACGACTTGGCCAGCGACGACCACATTGTCGACGCGAGCAACCCGTCGTCCGTGCGCCACAACGGCCACTACATGGAGATGCAACCTGCCGTGTCCGTGCCCAAGCAGTCGCGTGCGCTCGCGGCTATGCCAGCTTTCAACGACATCAAGGAGGACGAGGTCCTCAAGGATAGTGGTCGACGGAAAGAGCCGCGCGGCGTGCCTGCCGCCATGGCAGCCTCCACCGTGTCCACGACTTCGTCTACGTCGTCTGCATTGAACCCGTTCGTCATGGGCCGCTCGCCACGCGCCGACGCGCTGGCGTCTCGTGTGGCGGACACGTCGGCCTGGCGCGTCTCCACGGAGCTCACGTTCGACGATCTCCGCGAGTCCGGCCAGGGCCCCGCGCTCACCATCGACGACCTGCTCGAGAGCAAGCAGATCCGCAAGAAGCGCGCGAACCGACCGGTGTCCGAGAGCTCCGACCTGTAGAGAGCCGTCGCCATAAACTATAATTCTACTTATACCAACTCCATGCGCAGCCCCCTCGCCACTGCACGCATAGATAGACACACCTCCACAGCTTCCATGGCTACCATCCCAACGACGCTTGATGCATTCTGACTCTCGGTGACAAGCTCATCAATCTATATCAGTACATCCCTTGCGGAGTGGATCCACTAGGGGTAGGGGGAGCGGGCGGATGATTGGCTGCAGCAATGGAGCTGTTGGACGAAAAGCGCATTGAAGCGACGCCATCACTACGTCAACAGCGACCATGGCGAAGGCAAGCAAGGCGTCCAAGACCAAGCAGCAGCCAGCGGAGGCGGAGGCCCCAGCGACGCCAGCGCGCATGCTGAACGACGACGAGCTGGAGCAGAACTGGGCCGCCGAG
The DNA here is from genome assembly GCA_023337875.1 of Pythium apleroticum. NCBI lineage: Eukaryota > Oomycota > Peronosporomycetes > Pythiales > Pythiaceae > Pythium > Pythium apleroticum. The sequence continues at coordinate 22,054 of JAADXN010000084.1, read as the reverse complement.
GGCGTGGAGATCGCGGAGGACGACGACGATGTGGTGTCGCTGGGCAGCGAGGACGAGCTGGACGACGACGACGCGGAGCTGGTGGGCGTGATGAAGCGCGGCCGCGACGAGGACGATGAGGAGATGGACGCTGGCGAAGAAGAGGGTGCAGAGGAGGTGGAGAAGGACAAGCCGGTGGCCAAGAAGCAGAAGAAGGAGCCCAAGCCGGCCAAGGGCCTGCAGAAGATGACGGCGGCCGAGCACTTCAAGATCGTCAACGACGTGTACACCAAGCACCGCGGCGGCCAGATGACCACGCTCGAGCTGGCCGAGGGCCTGAACGGTGCGTTTTGGATTACTGCCATTGGATGGTGAAGGCTCAGTCACTGACGCGTGTTGGTTGTTGGTTGATTTACAGAGAGCCACTTTGCGGCGCCGGTCGGCCTTGGCAAGCACACGCTTGCGAGTCTCGGTCTGTACATGCGCCACCTGCAGCCGGCGTGGAAGAAGGACTTCCGCAACAAGCTCTGGCGCTACGACAAGAGCCCGTGCTTCCTGATCATCACGGGCTCGGCACTGCGAGCGGTGGAGCTGCTCAAGCACTTCGGCTCGTTCCAGTGCAAGGTCGCGAAGCTGTTCGCCAAGCACATGAAGATCCAGGACCAGGCAGACCAGCTCGAGCGCATGTTCCTGCCGATCGCCGTGGGCACGCCCGGCCGCGTGAAGGCGCTGCTGGAGATGAAGGCGCTGTCGCTGGAGCACACGCGCCACGTGATCATCGACATGGAGAAGGACAAGAAGCAGCTCACGGTGCTGCAGCTCAACGACACGGTCAAGGACATGATGGACCTCATCGAGTACCACTTCCTGCCGCTGCTCAACAAGCAGAAGCTGAAACTCGTGCTCTATTAGATTACTTTTCTTCTCAATGCAAAAATCGAATTCCAGAATCCAAAAACGCGGTGCTGGTAGGAGAGGGTCTAGATAGTGTACGGGGATGAAGGAGGACGGACGCCTGGCTCAAAAGTGCTGATTCAGGAAACTAAGGCACGTCTCAAACGCCACGAACGTGATCGCGTTGGCCGGAAACGCGCGTATGAGCGACGGCGAGATGCCGCGGAAGAAGCGGCTCGGGCCGCCCTCCTTGTACAGCTTCTGCGCGCAGTCGATCACGCCCTTGTAGCGCGGCTTGTCCAGGCTGTCGGCCTGCATGACCGACTTGATCGTGTCCACGGGGAACACCACGAGCCAGTACATGAAGCCGGCGTAGCCGCCCGCCACGGCGATGGACTGGTACGTGCGGAAGTGGATCTGTTCCGGCGTCAGATCCGGCTTGGAGTGCACCAGCTTCTCCAGAAGATACTGCTTGCCGCCCTCGTACGCGAGGAAGTACGCCGTGTTGCCCATCATCTCACGCTTGGCCGTCGGCACGACGCCGCGATAGAGGCCGCGGAGGCCGTTCTGGCTGTACACCTCCTTCACGCACTGCAGGTTGCTTATCCGCGTGCGCGCGTGCGCGTATTGGGTCTGCAATCGCATCGCAATCCGTCAGTCCATCAGTCGGAGAATAGTAGCCAGTCTACGCCGCATGTCCGTACCTGCATGCGCACTTTGATGACTTCAAACGGCGTGTACAGCAGCGACTCCGTGAAGCCCGTGGACGTGGCAGCCGCCACGAGCGCCCACTGCGGCTGGTCCTCGAAGAGGTACTTAGAGTAGAAGTACCGGTACTGGCCCACGAGTCCGAACAGCACGGACGCACTGATGGCCGAGCGCAGGATCTGCGGCGACGCCCCTCGGTACAACGAGCTCACGCCGCCCTCGCGCACGCTCTGGCGAAGACAGTCAAAGGGCCCGGAGAAGGAGCCCGCGGCGCCGGGCTTCTGCGTCTGCATGCGCGCCTTCACGGTCTCTAGCGGGTAGCCCACGACGGCCTCGCAGCCGCCGCCGACGATGCCGCTCACGAAGTTCTTGGCCGTGACGACTGCGAGCGACGGCTCCGCGGACTGCGACGAGTGCGTGAGCGCGTGGCTGTGGTCCATGGTCTCATGCTCCAGCGCCACGTGCGTGGGGGACTCGCATAGCGCGACGGAGCTGCTCATGGCGAGCGGCTCTTCCAGGCTCGAATGAAGGGATGCCGACTGACGCACAGTGCCGTCGCATCACTGGAGCGGCAACGCACGCGGGATAGGCCGTGATTTACAGCCAATGAGAGATCTTTATTCATGTTATAAGCCAATTAAATCGTCCTTGAAGCTCCAAATGAGTGCGCTGGGGAATTCCGGCGACGAGATTCGAAGAACGTCACTCGAGAAGAAACCATCAACGGACGAAATCCATCGACGGATCAGGAAGCACACACGCAGAGGCCAAGACGGAAGGAGAGATAGGAGGCGATGGCGATAGCGCTGTGTGTGTGCGTGCGTGCGTATCGAATGTTGATGCGTGTGGGAGAAGGCGGAGCAGTTTGCGCATTGCGAGCGACCACGTCACAGATGGGTGAGGATTTGCATGGCGTGGTCCACACCTTTTAGACCCGAATAGTGGACCCAGATGCTGACATGGATACACACACTTTGGATTGAACCACTTCAACTGAAGCCGGACGACTGCACCGCCAGTCGCCACGACCCACGGGCTCCCAGTCTGATGCAATGGCTGCCCAGTACGGCATCACTACTGCTGCAGTGCGTGCGCTGGTGAGCTGCCTCCACAAATCACACTGCACTAGTTCATCTGAGCGGTTAGACCTACTCCAAAGGAGCTGCTCAGTTTGGTGGCCTTTCTCCTAGTCCCTGGCCATTCTTCCAAGACCCATCGACCCCCGCTCCACCAAACTATGAGTCTTTAGCGCTTGCATGTGCACAGCGCGTGTCCGTGTCGTCTTCCAGCGCCGTGTGGTGGAACTGGGGCCATTGCGGAGCTCCTGGAAGTGTCTGGTGTGGTCCACACCACGTTTTCCTCTGATACACAACGTCGCCATCATCTTCGCCATCGCGCTGCCACCATGGAGAGTCCGCGCAAGGAGAGCCGCTGGCGGCACCTGCGCCGCCACACGCCTCGCCCCACTGCGCCCGCAGTCTCCTCCGCTGCGTCGCCTGCCTCTGCCGCTGGCGCCGTGCTCAAGCAGGGCTTCCTGCTCAAGAAAGGCCACCGCCTGCCCACCACGAAAGAGCGGTTCTTCGAGCTGCGGCCGCAGCTGCTCAGCTACTTCCGCGCCAAGCACGGCGACGCTGCAGCGGATGCGGACGCGCGGCAGCTGCGCGGCGTGATCGAGTTGGCGCCCAGCGACCTCATCACGCCCATGGCCACGTCGCGCCACTGGCTGCTCCTCCAGAAGCGCAGCGGGCCTGACGGCAAGAGCTACAAGCTCGAGCTGCGCGGTGCGTCCTCCCTCTCCATCTCTCTCTGTCTCTGCTTGCCTCACTAATCCGATCACCTGTGTGTTTATCGCCAGCGTCGTCCCCCGAGGAGCGGCAGCAGTGGATCGACGCCCTGCGGTCCGCCGCAAGAGTACGTCCTCCTCTCCCCTCCTCTCCCCTCCTCTCCCCTCCACTCACCCTCTCTCTTTCCTCTCAGGACGCGTCGACCGTGAACCCAGCGCAGGCGGCGCGCCAGGCCGAGCGCGAGCGCCAGGTCACGCGCACGCTCACCATGCTGCACGTGCGCGACGCGTCGCTGCTGTCCACGGTGCTCCGCCAGCAGCACGCGTCCTCGTCCTCCCTCGCGCCACCGACGTCCTCCGCCGACGGCGCGGCGCCGCTGGTCTCCGCGCCGTCTGTCGTGGACCTGCGCGCGTCCTTCCAGGTCTTCCACGAGCTCGTGCTGCTGCAGTCGCTGGTCTCGCAGATCCGGGCGTCGTGGGGGCCCCCGTCCTCCTGGAGCTGCGAGCAGTACGATCTGCTGGTCGACAGCATCGCGCTCGCGCAGCAGCGGACCAGCAGTCCCATCGGCAGCAGCAGTTTCAGCGCGGACGAGTCCGAGCCCAAGGCTCCGTCCGTGCTCAGCGAGGCGCGCGCGCTCCAGTACGCGTTCGAAGAAGTCCCCGCGAACCAGCACAAGCTGCTCACGCGCCAGCAGGACCCGCCGCCGGCGTCGCGGCGCCCGTCCGTGCTCAGCGACTCCTTCACGGGCCGCGTGCGCTGCCCGACCATCTACAGCTACCTCTCGACGTTCGAGCGCCTGGCGCCAGCGGACTCGGACCCGCGGCTCTCGAGCGAATCCGGGGCGAGCAGTGCCAGGTCGTCCTGGACCAGCGAGGCCGCAGAAGCAGGCGTGCTGCTGTCGCCTCGGTCCGCCACGCTCGCCAAGTACGCGCACTTGTACCTGGAGGAGGAAGGCCGCGACCACAAGCCCTGGAGCTGGGAGCGCGACGCCGACGACGAGCTCACGCCCACGGACGCGGCGGCCTCGAACGACGCGGCGGCGGACGCGCTCACGCAGCTGCTCGTCGAGCGGTACGCGCGCGACCGCGTCTACTCGTCGCTGCGGCACCACACGCTGCTGTCCGTGAACCCGAACCGCATGCTCAAGACCAGCAAGTTCACGTCCATCTACGACGAGCAGGTCGTGCTCGTGTACGCGCAGACGCCGTTCGCGGCCACACAGCTCGCGTCGCATCCCTTCGCCATGGCCAAGCAGGCGCTGTTCCGCCTGTTCTTCAGCAGAGGCGCGTGCCAGTCGCTGCTGCTGTCCGGTGACAGTGGCAGTGGCAAGACGGAGCTGTCGAAGGAGCTGCTCAAGTACGCCGTGCTCACAGCGCAGCCGTCGCAGCCGAGTGCCGTCCACGCGCCCAAGATCGTGCTGTACACGAGCTCTACGAAGAGCACGCTGCAGATGCGCCACGACGAGACGCGCACGCTCGACCTGCTCCACGCCAAGGGCATCACCGACTACGCCGTCGTGCTGCTCGACCTGGAGCCCGAGCGCTGGGGCGAGATGACGCGCGTGAGCCGGAGCAAGCGCCTGCCGCAGGTCCACATCGACGGTCTCTTCTTCGGCTTCTACGAGACGCTCCAGCGACTCGAGGACGAGGAGCAGCTGCGCATGTACCTGCGCAACCCGCACGTCGCCAAGAAGCTGAGCGCCGTGCTGGACTCCAACATCCTGCTCGAGGCGTTCGCCCACGCGGCGACGGCGCTGAACGGCAACTCGTCCCGCTACGCCAAGAGCGTGGACGTCCAGGTCGAGTACGGGCGGGATCCGTCGCAGTACCAGGTGCGCGGCTGCGTGCTCACGCCGTTTCTGCTGGAAAAGTCCCGCGTCACGAGCGCCAACACCCGCAACTTCCACGTGCTGTACGCGCTCGTCCACGGTCTCAACACGCAGAGCGGCAACGGCGTCGTCGTGCCGCCGCACTTCGCGACGCTGGCACAGCAGTTGCATCTGCAGGGCTGCTCGAGCGAGACGTTCCGGTACTTGGACGCAGCTCAGGCTCGCAAAACGACGAGCGAAGCCACACGCGAGTCGGAATGGAAGAGAGCCAAGGACTTTGAGCGCTTCCAGAACATCCTGATGGCCATGGAGACCGTGGCGATCGACGCGGAGCAGCAGGAGGCCATCTTCCGCGTGCTCAGCGCGATCCTGTGGCTCGGCAACCTCGACTTCAAGGCTAGGGACGTTGACAACACCGCGGATATCACGTTCGACAGTCTCACGAAGCCCAAGGGCGCGTCGATCGCAAGCACGCTGCAGCAGCTCCTGGCGCTGGACTCCGTGGATATGCTACGGTCTCTTCTGCTGCTTCGACACGTGGAGATGAAGGCGACGGGCGAGGCGTTCGACGTGAAGCTCAGCGTGGGCCAGGCGCAGCACGCGCGCGACACGCTCGCGAGGTCGCTGTACCAACTGGTCTTCCAGTACGTCGTCGCGCAGCTCAATCGCGCGACGCAGTGCGAGGACGACGGCGGCAACGTGCGCTCTGTGCGGATCCTCGACCTGTTCGGCTTCGAGAACTTCGCGGACAGCCACGCCAACTCGCTGGAGCAGCTTTGTATCAACTACCTCACGGAGAAGTTCGCGACGGCCGAGCAGCAGCTGCTGGCGACGACGGCGTACGCTTCTGCGCAGAACGAAGTCGTGTTCGAGCCGCTGCTCGCAGTGTTTGAGAATCCGCTGGGCATCTTCGCGACGCTCGAAGAGCAGACGCTGCTGCACCAGAGCGACGCGGTGGCTATCGATCTCGAGCAGAAGAAGAACGACTTGTTCGTGCGGTACTTGTACCAGCGCAACGCGAGCCAGTTGCTGCCGCAGCCGTCGCAGCTCAAGCAGGACAAGCTGCTGTTCCTGGTGCCCCACTCGCGCAGCGTGGTGACGTACGACGCCACGGACTTTGTGGCCAAGAACTCGGACTTCCAGCAGCAGTGGTCGCTGCTGAGCAGTCTGGAGATGACCACGCACGCTGGCATCCGAGCCATGGTGCTGGAGATGACGCACCAGGCCAAGAAGAGCGCACAGGCCAACGGCGAGGCAGCGTCCGGTTCTCGCTCGACGCCTGGGGCCGGCTCCAGCGGCAGTCTGACGACGCAGTTTCGCGCACAGATCCAGCAACAGGTCGCCGTCTTGGCGCAGGAGACCTCCGGGCCGTTGTTCCTCCACTGCGTGAAGCCAAGCGCGAGTGCGTTCGTGCACGCAGCCGACGCCGAGGTCGTGAAGAAGCAGGTCGTCGCCCAGCGGCTCGACGCCATGGCGTTGCTGTGCACGAACGACTTGGCGTACGAGCTGTCGATGGACGCGTCGATCTTCCGGCCGCGCTATCGCTGTCTCGTGACCGCTGATCGAGTGGATCCCACGGACGCTCTGTGTGCCGCTCTGGACGAGCAGCTACGCAGCATCTTGGATCTCAAAGAGGAGACCCGTCAGAGCCTGCTGCTTGTGGACGGTGCGTTCGTTCGAGTTCGCACTCTGCAGGCGGCGGAGACGCTTGAGCTGCTGCACGGCAAGCGCCAGTTTGAGGCTGCGACTCGCATCCAAGCCCAAGTGCGGATGCTGCGCGCGTGGAACTGGTACAACGCCCTCCAGACGGACCGCAAGGCGCTGGCGCACGAGCTGCTGGCGATCTACGGCCCCAACAGCACGCGGAAGATCGAGCGCACGCTGCGCAAGTACCAAGGCCGCGAGCACGAGCTCATGGAGAAGGTCGAGGCCAAGAAGCTCGAGAAGCAGGCCATCGCGGAGCTCGCCAGGGGCATGGAGAGCTTCCTCGGCCAGGTCTCGACGGGCAACGGGGGCTTCTTGGACCCGCAGCTGCTGGAGACCGTGCTGCGAGACGCGGAGATCCAGTCGCTGCTGGCCAAGAGCGAGCGCATCGTGCTGGCGCTGCGTGAGATGAGTCTCAATCCGCAGCAAGTGCTGCCCAAGCAGCTCCAGGACCCAGAGCTTCGCGTGTTTTACCAGCGGATGCTGACGCTGTTGCAAGCATCGATGAGCCAGCAGCCAACACAAGAGCTCGACGACACGGAGGCGCTGAGCGCAGGCACGCTGGAAGATCACGTGCGGCTGCTCGTGGCCAGACACAAGCGTGTGTGGCTTACGGTCGCAGGTCAATCCGGTGAGAGCTGGGAGGACATCAAGGACAAGCTGGAGGAGATCGGCGACGAGCCAGAGATGCTGCTGTTCTACGCGGACGACGACGAGTTCGTCGAGACGCTGACGCGGTTCGTGGAGGCGGTGGAGAGCCACGTGAAGAGCGGGGCAGCGAGTGGAGGAGCAGCTGAGGAGCACGAGGCATCGGTGAAGACGCTGCTGGCCAAGCTCAAGCTGGTGGAGCTGAACGCGACGCTGATGGCGGCAATGCAGGGCGACCCGTTCTTTGTGGAGGCGCTGCAGTCGCCGCAGCTCGTTAGTGCCGTGCATCAGGTGCGTTGTAGGTAAAGGTGGAGTTGTCAGAGTGTGGGGCTGACGAACTGAGGTGGTGGCCGCTGTAGCTCATGACGGATCGCGAGGCTGTGACGGCGGAGAGCAGTCTGCACACGCCGCTCATGGTCGAGTTCTTCACGCGGCTCGTGCGCCTGTCTGGTACGTGGAATGGAACGGAATAATATCGGAGACCGTGGCGGCTAGATTCTGACAGCGTGAGATGTGTGGCGTGGACAGAGGAGACGAGGAAGCACCGCTCGTAGTAATAGAACACGGCTACAGGTAGCGATAGCTGCTGTGGCGGTGATACAGCAAAAGTGAAGCCGACGACAGGGTTACCAACTTATATTTGTTTCAAGAAAAAAGAACGCGGCGGGCGAGACTCGACGCGCCGGGCGGTCCTCTAGTACTTGAAGAACAGGCCCGTGTCCTTCTCCTCGGTGACGGTCTGCGGCAGCCCGGTCTCGCCGACGTCCTCCAGGATCTTGAGGCGCTCCTTGTCGGCCTCGACCTGCTCCCACGACTTGTCGCACTCGGTGGCGTGGACCTGCGCGAGCTCGGCGTACTCGAGCGAGCACTGCTTCATGAACTCGATCTCCTCGGTCGTGAGGTCGCGCAGGTAGCGCGCCGGCACGCCCGACCAGAGCTGTCCCGACGGCACCTTCTTTCCCTTGGTCACGATGGAGCCGGCCGTGACGATGGACTGCGCCTCGACCACGGCGCCGTCCAGCACCTGCGCGCCCGTGCCGATGATGCAGTTGTCGTGGATTGTGCACGCGTGGATGATGGACGACGGGCCGATGGTCACGTTGCTGCCGATCTTGGTCGGGATGTCCTGGTGGATCTTGGCCACGTGCACCACGGCGTGGTCCTGGATGTTGGTGTTCTCGCCGATCGTGATGTAGTTGACGTCGCCGCGCACGGTCGCGCCGTACCACACGGAGCTGCCGGCGCCGATCTTGACGTCGCCGATCACGGACGCGTTGGGCGCCACGAACACGCCGCTCTGCGCCACGGGCGCGCGGCCCACATTCGCCACGAAGCGCGTCGACGGGTTCACTAGCCTCACGTTCAGAATTGGTTAGACGCGAGAAAGGCGGGCAGCTAGACAGAAGAGGAAAATCGGACGTACGGTGCTCCGAGTAGGAGAGCTTTCCCTCGAGCGAGACGCCGACGCGGTCGAGCGACTGGCCGAGCGCGCGCACGCTCTTGCCCACGGCCTCGAGCGACTGCTTCCACATGACTGACTTTGCGGGGATTCCTCTTGAGCTGCTCGCGCCGAAGAGCTCCTTCCGACGGTCCGCGCGAGCCGAGCGCCACAGAGCACACACACGGCGGTCGTTTAAAACACAGGCGACGCAGGTGTTTTATACCTAAATCCTAGTGGACCACACCACGCGGATCCGACGAAGATTGGTGTGGACCACGCCAAGAGCTCTCTTCAAGACAGGCGGCAACCAGACAGACAGACAGCCCCAAGAAAAATAGAAGATGCAGGAGCTGCGCGAGTTCGACTACTCGGTGCGTGTGACGCTGGCGAGCAGCACGCTGGCGGCGCAGCAGACACCGAGCGTGGCGCTGAAGCTCCACCTGAAGGACGACAGCGGCGTGGAGCGGCCGGTGCGTGGAGCGCAGTGGATCAAAAGCTACGCACAGCAACAGACTAAGCGGATTGTCGTGACGTTCGCAGGTGATGCTGGAGCTGGACGAGCAGCGGCTGGAGCAGGTGCTGCGTCAGTTCGCGCTCATCAAGGAGGTGCGCTCTACTAGTGGTTTGCGGAGTGGAAGCTGTTACTGAACATGCAGTTTGGACTGGTAGGAGCTGGGCCAGCGGCCGTGAAGAAATTCCAAAGTCCTTTTTGTTGCTGCAAACCAAATACATTTCCCGAGCGGCGCTGCCTACGGAACTCTGTTGCCTCTCGTGTTTCCGAGCTACTCGCCTCTGTCTACGCGTCTGTGCTAAATCTATGGCGACCGCCTCACGAGTCGGCGCGCACTTAGTCGTCCATGAAGAAGTAGTTGCCCGTGCTCTTCTGTTCCACGTCCTTGACTGACTGGTACTTGTTGATACGCGGACGGTAGTTGGTCGGGTCTCGTCGGAACGTGATCTCGAGCTGCTTCAGGAACGTGTTCATGCCCGAGAGCAGGTTCTGCGGCGTGTGCGCCGTACACTCGATGCCCGGCTGGCCGTCGTACACCACGACGCGGTCGGCCAGGTACGTGGCCATGATGAAATCGTGCTCCACGATGAACGCCGTCTTCTTGGCGTGCAGGATGAAGCGCTTGATGACCTTGGCGGCCAAGATACGCTGCTCCGAGTCCAGGTACGCGGACGGCTCGTCGATGAGGTAGATGTCGGCCGGCTTGCCGAGACACAGCACGATGGCCACGCGCTGCAGCTCACCACCCGAGAGGAACGGCACGGGCTGGTCGATGATGTTCTCGATGTTGAGCGGCTTGGTCACGTCCGTCGCGAACTGCGGGTGGATGACCGACTCGCGGATGCGGCGGTGCAGCAGCTCGCGCACCGTGCCCTGGAACTTGGGCGCGATCTTCTGCGGCTTGTAGCTGACCACGGACGTGTCGTAGCGCAGCGCGCAGGCGTCGAGCGCGTCCTCGTCGTTGTCGGCCTCGGCCTTCTCCATCTCGTCCGACTTGAGCAGGCCGGCGAGCATGCGGATGAACGTCGTCTTGCCCGTACCGTTCTCGCCGAGCATACACAGGATCTCCGAGTTGGTGAAGTCGCCCGGCTCGACGTGGAGCTTGAACGTCGTCTCCTTCTTCTTCGACAGCAGCGTCTTGGTCATCTTCGGGTAGTTGAACGTGTTGGCGGCCGTGCCGTCGGCGGCCGAGTACTCGTCCGCGGTCTGCGCGACCTTGAACGTGAGCTCTTCCTGGCGGAAACGCAGGTTCTCGGTCGGCACGAAGCCCGCCAAGAAGATGTTGATGCCTTCGCGCACGCTGAACGGCATCGTGACCACGCCGTAGGCGCTCGGCATGCCGTAGAGCACGCAGATAAAGTCCGAGAGGTAGTCGAGCACGCTCAGATCGTGCTCGACACAGATCACGTACGACTTGGGGTCGCTCTCGACCATGGAGCGGATCACGAGCGCGGCCTTGAGACGCTGGCGCACATCCAGGTACGACGACGGCTCGTCGAACATGTAGATGTCGGCCTTCTGCACGGCCACGACAGCGATGGCGAAGCGCTGGAGCTCACCGCCCGAGAGGTTCTCGATGTCACGGTCCTGCACGTGGAGCAGGTCGAGCTCCTTCATGAAGTGCTGCAGGCTCTCCTTCTTGGCGCACTTGGCCGACAGGATCTCGTTCACCTTGCCCTTGATGGCCTTGGGGATGTTGTCGACGTACTGCGGCTTGGTGATGGCGTTCAGGTTGTCCTCGAGGATGCGCGTGAAGTAGTTCTGCAGCTCCGAGCCGCGGAAGTACGTGAGGATCTCCTGCCACTCGGGCGGGTTCTCGAAGCGGCCGAGGTTCGGCTTGAGCTTGCCAGCCAGGATACGCAGCGCCGTCGACTTGCCGATACCGTTCGTGCCGACCAGGCCGAGCACTTGGCCCGGACGCGGCATGGGCAGGCGGTGGAGCTTGAACGAGTTGGCGCCATAGCGGTGCGTCGTGTTGTTCTCCAGGTCCTTGGGCAGGTTGATGATGCTGATGGCCTCAAACGGGCACTTCTTCACGCAGATACCGCAACCAATGCACAGCTACACAAGTCCATCAAGCATCGCGTCAGTCAGCCCCAAGAGCTCACTTGCTTCCAATAGTGGCCCCCTGGACCGCCGAAACGGGGGGATTCCAGCCATATATGAACGTACGCCTTCCGAGATGAACGCGATCTTGTTCTTGGGCGAGACCTCGATACAGAGCTTGCCTGTGGACAGCACCAAGCGCCTGCGTTAGCCAGCGTCCTCCTCTGTGAGGGGTCTGCAGTTCACTCACCCATGCGCACCACCGGACACGACTTCTTGCATTCCTGGCGACACTTCTTCGGCTTGCACTTGTCGGTGCTGACGATGGCGATACGCGTGAGCTTGTCACTCATGGCGGACGGCTACTGGCGCGCGGAGGGGCCTGTGGCGAGTGGGCGGGGGGGCGACGGAGAGGCGGCGCGGGCGGACGGCGCTGGGGACGCGGCACTCGAATGTCGGCCGACGGTGACTGGCCGCAGGCAGGTGAGGGGACCCGGTCACGGGCGGATACGATGGCTGGTGCAAACGGCGAACCTCTGGAAACTAGTACTAAACGCATCAGTTTCGACAATCTATCTACTTATAAAGTGTATACATTTTGGCATCGACTTGGACATCAATCAACCCAGGAGCATCAGACCGAGGCGGATTGATGGAGGGATGGGGCTGAAGAGATCATGGAGGTGGTTGGTTACATGGGTGCAGACGCGAAGGATGTATGTATGAATGTATGGGAGGGGGACTGCATAAGTTACTGATCTAACACCATCGACGACGCGCTGTTCTCGTGGGCCGCGGTCTTCTCCATCGACGACGCCGTGTTGAGCTGCGCCTTGTCCTTGAGCGCCGCGGCGGCCGGCTCGATGAGCTCGATGTTCTGCTCCAGCTCCTTGAGGTCGCGCGCCTTCTGGAAGCCCTTGCTGGCCTTCATGCGGTTCTTGTAGAACTGCGCCTCGCGCTTCTCCTTGATCTGTTGCACGCGCTCGATGGCGTGGATGGTGGCGCCCATGAGCTCGCGGTCGTACTTGACGGCGCGGTGGCGCTGCTTCTCGAAGTCGAACGTCGTGTCCAGCGCCATCTCCTTGCCGGCGGCCTTACGGAACGCCTTGGTCCATTTCACCTTACGCGGGTTGCGCTTGCGGTTAAAGTTCTTGTGGCACTTGGAGCGGCAGAAGCGGAAGATCTTGCTGTCGTTACGCACGAACGTGATGCCGTGGCCCGGGTACACGGGACTGGAGCAGAAGTAGCACGTGTAGATGCGCATGGTGGCTGTGGAGGAGGCGTGGACGTGCTGGCGTCGGAGCGACTGTCGACACTGCGCTTTCTCGTCCCAATGGCCGCACCCTTTTGAGCTCCGATGGCAAGTTGCCCTTCAGTCCACCAACGGTTTGATTTGGTTGGTTCAGAGCTCCAGCCAATGCAGCCGCTGCGGCGATTTTGAATTGCGGGCAATTCAAAATAGGGATGTGGACCACGTATCTCACTACATCAGTATGTTTCACGAAGGGATGAGTGTAACGGAGGCAGATGTACTTGATTAAAGATACTCGAAGGCAACGGAAGCAGGTCGAAATGGCGAAAATGAGGAGCTCTCAGGTCGAGACTGTGGGGAAGGACTGGGGAATGGAGAGTGCTTCATTCCACACGAGACTGCATCACATTGACAAAATGGAGTGTGCTATGTACACTCTGGAGCTCCGATCGCTCCGCTACCTTCCGGCCACAAGCCACTACAGATCCACACTTAGGCTACCCTCTCCTTTCTCTCTCACTGTGCTTAGAGGATGGTGGTGTCCTTCGGCGTCGACAGCATGAACGCGTTAGCAGCAACAGTCGTCGTTGGGCGAGGAGTCTGGGTCTTGTCGTCGAGGGCCTCGAGCTGCTTCTTCTTGCGGCGCAGGACGAAGATGGCCGATGCAGCCACCATGGCGGCGGCGCCGACACTGAACAGCACGTACACTTCCGCGCCGGTGCTGGATTCCTGGGACGACTTGGTGTTGGCCTCCGTGATCGTCTCAGCCTGAGTGGCCTGTGGGGCAGCCACAACAACTGGGGCTTCCGTGACTGGGGCGACACTTTCGTTACCGAGGTCCAGGCTACGGTCTTCGATGGCAGCACCCGCAGCTCCGCTACCAGAGCTGCTGGCGCCGAGGAAGCCGCCGTTCGACTCGAGCGCGCTGCTCTCGTTGGCCGCAGTTGGCACTGGAGTCACCGTCGTTGGTGGAGGAGTTGGGGCTGGCGTGGGGGCTGGCGTTGGAGCTGGCGTCTTTCCACCTGGGCCACCCGGGCAGAAAATGACCTCCAAATCGGTGTTCCCTGGACACGCGTGGGTTTTTTTGTCTTCCGGGAACAGGTACGCATCCGGGCAGCCGTCGTACATGCACGTGAGCGTCCTGCAATCAGGGAAACGAGCACCGCCTGGGCCCTGCGGGATAATCTGCATCGGCTTGTTGTAGCCAACACCACCGGTCTGCTTCTTGCACGCCTCAAGGCTATCGCAGAAACCAGGCTACACAGCAAAATCCACCGGTCAGATCCAGTACAGCTCAGGTAATTGCACACGCCTCCATGCTTCGTACCCCAGAGTTCGGGCCCGAGCCCGTCGGGATGATGCTGATGTCCATCCAGACCATGTCGCCTTTCTGGGAGATCTCGGCAACTGAATACCATCATTTCGCGCGTCGTCAGTCATGACAGTCGACTAACCAACACATGCAATTGTTGCACTTACGCGTGGCCTGGCCGCCGCGGCCGGCCTTGAACACGTGCGACTCCGAGTTCGCTGGGATCTCCTTGGTCATCGTGCTGCCGGGGATGAACTTCTCCACGCTGTACACAGCCTTCTTGCCGACGTGCGACAGCTCGAACTCGTCCGCGCACATGTTGACGATCTTGACCTTGATGCCCTGCGTGCCCTGCAGCGCACACAGCGCCGCAATCGCCACGAGCGACTTCATCTTCGTCCACATCCTTCTCAGTCGAAAGGCTAATCCGCGAGTGAGCTGTTGGGCTAGCGGTGCTTTAGTACGCGGTCAACTCGTGTTTAGACGGCGATCGCGTGGGGGTCTATCTCGATGGCTGTGCCGGAACAGGAACAAAAAATCGAGAGTGAGACGCAGCGCGTCTGTGATTCGCGGTTCCGGGAGAACGGTTCCGCGTGGCTGGGTGCGTTGCGGCATTTGGTTCCTCATCCGGCGACAACGCGGGGACGGGCGTTAGATTTCACACGTTGTCGTGGCGTTGCATCTCTCACAGAGAGCGGGTCCAATGCGCCAACGGCAACTCTTGGAAGTACCTGCCCCGGCTTTGTGGTGACTGAACCGAGCAGCCGTCACATCAGACATCTCAGGGACTGTCACAACGAATAAGTGAGGAACTTCAGGCATGCGCTATCACGGGTTTTCCTCTGGAGCCTCCGTTATCTGGTCAGCCTGAAACTATTTTCGGAATTTGCGAGGAATGGATGCAGCATAGGGCTGTGGTTGAGGCTCTGATTGGTCGTTTTGTCGGCTGGCGTGACTGCTCGTGGGCCGACCGTGTCACTCGCTTGACTGGCAACAAGCGGAGGCACGAGTGATGGTTCCTCGGCGGGAACACGATGCGACGCCAGGCCGTCAAAGGAGACAACCTCTTTGGGTGCCGCTGCGATGAGAGTGCTCATGTGGAAGACGGTATGGAAGTGTCCAACGCACATGCTCCTACAGGCTGATATTCGTCCCATTGCAGCGCTGCAATTTGAAGTCTGCTCGCGCAACTCCAGCAGTATCGTGTCGTTGCCGCATGCGTACAGTGTCCGATATTGATCTGTCAATAGGATTAGAACAGGGTGGCAGGAAGTGCCAGCCACCTTCCAGGTTCCGGGTGTATGGCACTGTGGGATTGTGTGACCACCCGGTTGCTTCTCCTGTTCTGACAATCTGCTCCGCTGTTCCAGAAGGATCACGAAGGGACGCTGCCTTTCGCACCACTGAAATCCGATCTGACTCAGATTCTGATGCGAGCAAGCTGTTCTGAGCCACTTGCTGCGGTCAGAACGCTTTTCCGCCAATGCTGGAACAGTCCTCAGCTGTCACAGAGAGTCAGTGGCCACAGCTTCAGGAGCTGCGATCCTCAAAGGGTGTGGAGGGCAGGGGGGTGTGACGTGTGTGGTCCAGTCCCTCGTCGCTCGCGGTCTAAAAAGGTCTAAATCACGAAACACCTCACCGCCGAACTGCAACTTGAAACGCGAGGTTATTCACTCCAAAACCTCATCTCCCAATAGCATTACTATCGGACTGTTCACTGAGGTCCATGCAAATCACCTCAACAAGGTTTTATCAGAGGGAACCCATTCTCGCGTCGCCCCTTCCGGAGGAGCCATTGGTGTCGCCTCGTGCATGACAAGAGAAGCCAAGCCGACGCATCGAGGAAGCCCCCACGTGCAGCCCCCCACAGCCACACGCGGCCCCCACTCCACCACCACCACACGCCTCTCTGCCTCCATGCTGCTCTCGCGGAAGCGCGCGCGCGACGTCGAATCCCCGCTGCTACGCGGCCCCGAAGAGCTGCTCGCCTCCATGGGTGGACGCCACCACAGCTTCGAGGGCAAGCGCCTGCTGCGCGACCTCGTGGACGCGCGCAGCGGCCAGCGCGACGCGCTGCTGGACCTCCTCGCGCGGCTCCAGGACCGCGACGCGCCCACGGCGTCGGCCGCCGCCGCCCCCACGACCGTCGACCCGTCGCCTGAGGTGGGTTGAGGTCTCGTACCTGTCTGTGGCTGAGATGATGTGTTCTGACGACGACTGTGACTCTGTAGATGTCGAGAGCGCACCTGAGCTCGCAGGAGCTGTTCCTGAGCGTCGTGCTCGAGTGGCAGCGCCCGGAGAACGAGGACGTGGAGGTCGAGTCGCCCACGGCCGCCGTGTTCCGCCACGACCGGTCCTTCCGCAGCGCGCACGAGAGCCACTACGCGTCCTCGTCCGCCAGCTCGTCCGCTTCGTCCTACGCGACGTCCGACGACGAGCGTGAGGACCGCACGGACCGCGCCAAGCGGTCGCGCTTCGACGAGGACGTAAGCCCCACGAGCGTGCACCACCTGCCCGCCGTGCTGGCGCCCACGCCGCTGCGCCTGGACTCGCCCGTGAAGCGCATCGGCGTGTACTCACCGCGCGCGCGCCAGGAGCTGCTGCAGAAGTACATGGCCAAGCGAGCGCGCCGCCTGTCGCAGAACAAGGTCCGCTACGGCGTGCGGAAAACGCTGGCGAACGCCCGGCCGCGCGTCAAGGGCCGGTTCGTCAAGACGGAGCAGCCGCTCACGGCCGCGCTCGTGCAGTCCCAGGCGCCGGCGGCCAACTAAAGGCCGACGACGTCCGTCGCCGATTTTGCTATCTATATGCGCCGCCTGCACCCCCGACGCAGTGTACACTACCCACCCTGTCACCGCCCGCAACCAAATCCCGCGCCAGCCACCTTTCCCTCAAAGTTTGATTCTCCACCCAACTCCTGCCATCAATCGCTCGCCCCGCGTATCCCGGCGGCGGAGTCCGACCCGCGGGCGAGCGCTCTATTTACATAATCTAGAAGTCCGTACATCGCTGTATAATGGCTGGCCGCCCCCAATTCCACGTCCCCTCCTTCTCCCTCATGTTCGTGTTGTGTGCGACTATGTAGTATTGATGGTCTCTGCTAACGTACTGAGGGTCTCTGCTACTGAACTGCGTCCGTGGTGCGTCTACTTCTTCGGTGGTCGCACCGGCTTCTCTTTCCGTCGCCCTACAACCGACGCCGTCTTCTCCTGGAGCTCCGAGATCTTGCACGGACGCAGGCCGTCGTCCGCCTCCTCCGAGTCCGAGTTGTCGAACTCATCCGCCGAGGGCGGCAGCGGACGCAGCAGCGATCCGCCCTCGCCACCGCCGGCCACACCAGCGCTCTTCTTGGACGACTTGGTGTGCGCCGTCTCCGACGCCGTCTCGGGCTTGGACGCCGTGCCGTGCGAGTTGGTGGCGATGTTGTGGATGTCCACGAGCTCGCCGATGCGCTGTTCGATCACGCCCAGCAGCTTCATCATGTTGGCTTCCGTCACGCCGTGCGAACTGAGCTGCTGCGCGAATGCCTCGTCGCTGTGGCCAATCTTGTGGTAGATGTTGAGCGCGCCGGTCTTCATGGCGTCCATAGCCTCGGCCGACTCGTTCTGCCGCGTCTCGAAGAACGCCACTTTCTGCTTGGACTTTTCGATCTGGTCTTCGAGCTGCTGTTTGAGCTGCGCGCGATACGCGTCGCTGTTGGTGCCAGAGCCCTTGCAGGACTCGATGAGCTGCTCGAGCTCGTTGTTTTCGATCTCGATCGCCTCCATCTCCGTGTTGAGGTCGTTGATCAGGTTGAACAGCGAGAAGTTCTTCTCTTCCGCCGACATGAGCGCCTGGGCCAGTTCATCTGCGTCGTTCACGCCCGTCTTCTTCTTGATCTTGGTCAGTCCGTCCTCTGCGGCCTTGAGTCGCTCGCTCTGGCGACGCAGATCGCTCTCCTTCTCGTTGATAAGCCACACGTTCTTCATGGTTTCGTCACGAAGTTTGATATCTGGCGTCGAGAGCAGCGAGAAGCCAGCAGGACTGGCACCGCCGGGGCTGTTCGAGATCCCCGGGGCCAGGCGGCCGCCTCTCATGGACGGCAAGCCGGCATTGCGAGTCGGACTTTTGGGTGTTCGCAGACGCGGGATGTCTCGAATGTTGGCGCGATCCAGATCCAGCATCACCTTCTTCTCTTGCCATCCCGACTCGAACTCTTCGTCCTCTTCCGCGACTTGCGCACGCAGCATCTCCGTCTGGCGGTTCGCTCGGTCGCGAGCGTCGAAGGCGTTCTGCGTCGCCCCCGTGAGCTTGGCGATCTCGTGCTGCTTCTGGTACGTCTCTCGCTCGAGCTTTTCTTGGATGGCTTGCTGCTGCACTTTCTCACGGCGCAGCGACTGGATGTCTTCACGCAGCTTCTTGTTGGCATTGCGCTACACGCAAAACCCACGGCATCAAGTCAACACCCCCCCACTCCAGCTCTTCCCATCCAACTTTGTACGTACGATCTCGTTGTACCGCGTGAGCACTTTGTCCAGTCGGTTCTCCAGCGTGCGCACCGACTTGATCTCGGACGTGGCGCTGCAGGACTGCGTCGTGCTCACGTTGCAGAGCCGCTTCTTGGTGTCGTAGTGGACGTCGCGGATGCGCGCCAGACACATGTCCAGCTCCACGCTACGTCTACGCTCCATGTCCAGACGCTTGGCGTAGAAGTCTCCCTGCTGCATGAGCGTGTTCACGCGCTCGCGGAACATGGGGCTGTCGAGCCGCGACGGACTGAGCGGGATGCCGCTCATGTCGGGCGGGAACACGCGCGGCTTGGGCACCGGCGACTGGTAGCGGCTGCCGGGGCCGTCCATGGAGCTCATGATCGTGCTGGTGGCTGGTGTCTGCAGGCTTGCTCTGCGCTCCACGCTACGTGTGACGCAGAGCCTCGCCATCTCCACGCTGCATCACGAGCCCCATGGCCGAAAATAGCTCTTCAACTGCAGCTCCCTCGCTGGAGTGACCTTTAGCAATCATGGCTACATATTACGCTGTTAAGTTTCTATTCTATTTCTATTGCGACAGCCTTTCCAGAAGACGGTGCAGTCTTCTGGTTGGTTGGTGCGGTGGGCTTCAGACGCCAAGAGCTCCACACCAGCCAAGCACTAAATTGATAACTGGGAAAATGGCGAAGCCGGCTGCGAACAAGAAGGCGGCCCCTGCGAAGGCGGCGGCGCCCAGCAAGGGCTCCAAGTACGTGAAGGCGGCGGCCAAGCAGGAGCAGCAGCGCGGCAGCAAGGCGCAGCTCTTCGAGTCGGAGGACGAAGAGGAGGAAGAGGAGGAGGAGGAGGAGGAGGAGGAAGAAGAGGACGATGAGGAGGAGGAGGACGACGACGATGAGGAGATGGAGAAGGACGGCGGCTTCTCGGACGCCAACAAGAACTGGCTCAAGGTGAAGAAGGGCGGCGACGATGATGACGAGGAGGAAGACGACGACGACAGCGAGGAGGACGGCGACGACTTCGAGCTGGACATCGAGCGCAAGTCGCGCCTCTTGGACGAGGAGGCCATGCTCGAGGCCGAGGAGGCCGACGAGGAGATGCGTCTGAACATCGCCAACAACGAGCGCTACCACCTGCCGACGGAAGAGGACGAGGAGGAGCAGAACGAGGAGGGCGCCGGCACGGACCCGGCCGAGGTCTACCAGCGCATCAAGGACGTGATCGAGGTGCTGTCGCACTTCAAGGAGCGCCGCGAGCCGGGCCGCTCGCGCGTCGAGTACATGGAGACGCTGGCGCGCGACATCTCCAACTACTTCGGCTACAACCGCGAGCTCATCGACATGTTCATGAAGATGTTCTCGCCGGCCGAGTGTCTCGAGTTCGTCGAGGCCAACGAGCAGCCGCGTCCGCTCGTGATCCGCACCAACACGCTCAAGACGCGTCGCCGCGACTTGGCCACGGCGCTGATCCAGCGTGGCGTGAACCTCGACCCGCTGGCCAAGTGGTCCAAGGTCGGCCTCAAGATCTACGACTCGCCCGTGCCGATCGGTGCCACGCCCGAGTACCTGGCCGGCCACTACATGCTGCAGTCGGCGTCGTCCATGTGCGCGGTCATGGCGCTCGCGCCGCAGCTCAACGAGCGCGTGCTGGACATGGCGAGTGCGCCTGGCGGCAAGACCACGTACATCTCGCAGCTCATGAAGAACACGGGCACGGTCATCGCGAACGACCTGAAGAAGCAGCGTCTCAAGTCCACGGTCGCCAACCTGCACCGTCTCGGCGTCAAGAACTGCTCCGTGTCGTGCTACGACGGCCGTAAGGTGCCGACGCTGTTTAAGGGCTTCGACCGCGTGCTGCTCGACGCGCCGTGCACCGGTCTCGGCGTGATCGCGCGTGACCCGTCGATCAAGACCCAGAAGACCGAGAAGGACGTGCTGCGTCTGGCCCACCTCCAGAAGGAGATGCTGCTGGCGGCCATCGACGCCGTGGACGCCAAGTCGGCCACGGGCGGCTACGTCGTGTACTCGACGTGTTCCGTGATGGTGGAGGAGAACGAGGCCGTCGTGGACTACGTGCTCAAGAAGCGCTGCGTCAAGCTGGTCGAGACGGGTCTGGACCACGGCAAGGCCGGCTTCACGCGCTACCAGCAGCAGCGATTCCACCCGTCGGTGGCCCTCACACGCCGCTTTTACCCACACGTGCACAACATGGACGGCTTCTACGTGGCCAAGTTCAAGAAGTACGCCAACACGCTCCCGTTGGAAGAGGAAGAGAAGAAGAAGAGCAAGGCCGAGAAGCTGGCCGAGGCCGAGGACGCCGAGGAGGAGGCCAACAAGTCCAAGAAGACCAAGAAGCAGGAGGCCAAGGCCGTGAAGAAGGCCGCCGAGGCCGTGGAGGCCACGGTCGAAGTGGAGACCGCGAGCGATGCGGAGGACGACGAAGAGGAGACCAAGAAGGCGCCAAAGAAGCAGGGCAAGCCAGCCGCCAAGGCCGGCTCGAAGCGACCGGCCGCCAACGACAAGAAGAACGCCAAGAACGCGGGCAACAAGCGACGAAAGAACTAGGGAGTTGTCTGTTTTTGATCCACAGTCCACGACGACTCCTGAACTACTGCCATCGCACGACACCCCGTGTGGTCTTCTACGCTTTCCACATAGATTCTGTTATACACCGACCGAGTACATCCATTTTGATCTGTTCGCTCTCTCTCGTTCTTTCTCTTTTCCATTCACAGCAGCAGTCGGATCCGCTCGTGCTTGCCCGCGGCCTCGATCAGATGCTCGCGCGTGGGCAGCGCATAGAGCTCCTGCTCCACGCGCCACTCGCCGTCCACGCACACCTTGGTTTCCCGCTTCTTCACCACCGGAACCGACAGCAGCAGCTCCAGCGCTGGGTCGAACATGGTGCTGCGGAACGTCGTGATGACCATGACCCAACTGTGCACGAGCCGTCGCTCCCACACGCGCTGGAACAACTGCTCCTCCGTGCACGGCCCGGCATCGATGAGCACGAGCAGCACCGTCTACAGTAAAAAAAAATGGTGAAAATGGGATTAGAAGCAGTTTTAGAAGTTTTCAAAATTGAGGTTCTTCGCACCTGAGGGATGACGCCGACGCACTGGATGCGGTGGACGTAGTCGTGCTTGAAGAACTCGGTCGTGACGGCCGTGACGTGTTCGTACCGCAGCCGCCACAGCCTCGCGTTTGGCTCCAAGTGCTCGCTGCGGTAGCGGCATGCGCTCAGCATCCGCACCAGCGCGCGTCGCAGGATCAGCAGCACCGGGTCCAGCTCGCACTGTTCCTGTTTGAGCGCCTTCTGAGCAGCAAACTGGACGACTTTCGGTGCCAGCAAGTCGGTTAACAGAGACGACAGCGATGGCGGCCGACAGGAGGCGTCGTTGCAGATAACGGTCATCATCGTGGCGACCGCACTGGCGATCACGGCTTCGATATGGGCCGAAAGCGTCTTGACTGTGTACTGA
>JAADXN010000083.1:0-52584 GCA_023337875.1 Pythium apleroticum | reverse complement strand
CTCCTCCAGCGTGGCGGAGCTCCCCACCATCGGCCACACTCTTAACAGCGCTGTGCGTGGCCTGCTGTCGAATTGCTCGTCGCCAG
The DNA here is from genome assembly GCA_023337875.1 of Pythium apleroticum. Taxonomy (NCBI): domain Eukaryota; phylum Oomycota; class Peronosporomycetes; order Pythiales; family Pythiaceae; genus Pythium; species Pythium apleroticum. Next base: position 52,498 of record JAADXN010000083.1, on the reverse strand, counting down.
CAGACACTGCCACCAAGCCGACGCGAAGCGTGCTACTCAATGACGTCTCGGCCGTGTTCGCACCGGGCACCATGACGCTCGTGCTGGGCCAGCCGGGGTCTGGCAAGTCGTCGCTGCTCAAGCTCATCAGCGGACGCCTGGAGACCAACACGGCGCTCCACGTGGACGGCGCGGTGTCGTACAACGGCCTGGACCAGAGTGCTCTGAGTGGGCGGCTGCCGCAGCGCGTGAGCTACGTGCCGCAGCGCGACCGCCACTTCCCGACGCTCACGGTGCAGGAAACCATCGCGTTCGCACAGGCTTGCGCAGCTCCGAGTGTGTCCCACGGCGGCGTGGGCGCAGCGATGAACCGACTTGGCCTTGGCCACTGCCAAGACACGCTCGTGGGTGACGCGATGGTGCGTGGCGTGTCAGGTGGCGAGCGCAAGCGCGTGACGCTGGCGGAAATGGACGCCGACAGCAGCCGCCTCGTCGCGTGTCTGGACGAGATCAGCACGGGTCTGGACAGCGCAGCGACGATCGACATCGTGACGCAGTACCGCCGCATCGCCACGTCGCAGCGCAAGACCGTCGTCATGGCGCTGCTGCAACCGGCCCCGGAAGTCGTCGCGCTCTTCGACAGCGTGATGCTGCTGAACGCCGGCCACGTGCTGTACCACGGCCCGTGGGGCGATGCCGTGGAGTACTTCGACCAACTCGGACTGCGCTGTCCTCCACACCGAGACGTCGCTGACTTTTTGTTGGATATTTCAACCCACCAGCAGACGCCGTACGAGCAACACAGTCGCGTTGGCCACGTGCCTCGGTTGCCGAGTGAGTTTGCCGACATTTTCCAGAAGTCGGACCTCCACCACGCGATCGAGAGCCACGTCCACGCTCCAGTGGACCCTGTGCTGAGCAACAGCGCCGCGCAGTGGGTCCAGTCGGTGCCATTTTTCCACCGGTCGTTCTGGCACAACGTCGGTGTCTTGGTGAAGCGCGATCTGCTCGTCACAGTCCGCAACCGCGTTGGTCTGCAGGCTCGCCTTGCCACACTTGTCATCGCCAGTCTGCTCCACGCCACGCTCTTCTACCAGCTCGACGAGGCGAACGTGCAGCTCACGATGGGCATCCTCTTCGCCAGCATCCAGTTCCTCTCCCTCGAGCAGTCGAGTCTCGTCCCGGCGTTCCAGGCAGCCAGAGTGGTCTTGTACAAGCAGCGCGCGGCGTCTCTCTACCGCTCGTCAGCTTACGTCGTGGCCACGTCGATCGGCCAAATGCCCATGATGATCGTGCAGACACTGATCTTTGGGTCGGTGGTGTACTGGCTGTGCGGGTTCGTTGCGAGCGTGTCGCGGTTCCTCGTGTTTGAGCTGCTGCTGCTACTGGCCAACCTCGCCTTCAACGCGTTTTTCTTTTTCCTCGCGATGGCGACGCCGAACCTCCACGCTGCCGAGCCGTTCAACCTGATGTCGCTGCTGCTCTTCATGCTGTTCGCCGGCTTCATGATCTCGCGTGACTTGATCCCGGACTACTTTATCTGGGCGTACTGGATGAGCCCCATGTCGTGGTGTCTCCGCAGTGTCGTCGTGAACCAGTACACGGCGCCAGAGTTCGACCGTTGCGAGTACAAGGGCATCGACTACTGCGCCAAGTACGGCACCAAAAGCATGGGGGAGTACGCGCTCTCGGTCTTCAACGTGCAGGCCGATCCTGCGTGGCGCTGGTTGGGCATCGCCTTCATGGCCGGCGTGTACGTTCTGTTCATGGGCCTGGCGGCTATCGTGCTCGAGCACGTCCACTATGATGAGGACGAGAGCAACCACGACCAAGTGGTCTCGTCGTTCGCAGACCAGTCCACAGCGACCAAAGAGCAGGAGTCGTACCATCTCGTGAAGAGTCCGTGCCACGACGACGTCCCGACGTCGGCAGTGATTCCGATCCAGTCCCCGACAGGCCTCCACGAACGCCACTTCACTCCCGTCACACTCGCCTTCACGGGCCTGAGCTACTCCGTGCCGAGCCCAGCCGACCCAAAGCAGCCGCTGACGCTGCTTCGAGACATCAGTGGGTTTGCGATGCCCGGGTCCATCACTGCGCTCATGGGCAGCTCCGGCGCAGGCAAGACGACGCTCATGGATGTGCTCGCCGGCCGCAAGAGCAAGGCGAGCGGCACGATTTCCGGCAAGATCTACCTGAACGGCCACGAGGCCAGCGATGTCGCCATTCGACGATGCACGGCGTACTGCGAGCAGATGGACGTGCACGCCGACGCGTCGACGTTCCGCGAGGCGCTCACTTTCAGTGCGTTTTTGAGACAGAATGCATCGGTTCCAGCCGCCCACAAGCACGAGTCGGTGGACGAGTGTCTGGATCTGCTGGACATGCGCTCGATCGCTGACCGGATCGTCCGCGGCGCGTCTGTCGAGCAGCTCAAGCGACTCACCATCGGCGTGGAGCTGGCCGCGCAGCCCAGCCTGCTGTTCTTGGACGAACCGACCAGCGGCTTGGACGCGCGCGCGGCCAAGATGATCATGGATGGCGTCCGCAAGGTCGCCGACTCGGGCCGCACGATCGTGTGCACGATCCACCAGCCGTCGTTCGAGGTGTTCCAGGTCTTCGACCGTCTGCTGCTGCTGCAGCGCGGCGGCCAGACCGTCTACTTTGGCGACCTCGGCACTCGTGGACGTGGTGTCGTCGAGTACTTTGAGGCGCTGGAGGTCGTCAAGCCGCTCCCGGCGGACGACTACAACCCAGCGACGTGGATGCTCGAGGTCATCGGCGCTGGCGTGGGCGTGGGTTCAGACAGTGAGTCAGCTGCGGACTCGGCGCAGACGACGGACTTCGCCGCAGTCTTCCAGTCAACGGACTTCGCCGCAGTCTTCCAGTCAAGCGCCAAGAAAGCTGAGCTGGAGGCTGCGTTGGCCAATGGCGGCGTTACCAGACCACTGGACGGCGTCGACGCGCTCACGTTCGCGTCGAAGCGAGCTGCCAGTGAGTCCACGCAAGCAACGCTGCTCATCCAGCGGTTCTTCCGGACTTACTGGCGCACGCCCGACTACATGCTCACGCGCGCACTCGTCTACTTCGTGCTCGCGCTCGTGTTCGGTCTGTCGTACGCCGGGCGCGACTGGGACTCGTACAAAGGCATCAACGCCGGCATCGGCATGGGCTTCATCACGTCCGTGTTCGTGGGCGTGATCGCCTTCGAAGCCGCGTCGCCCATGGCCATGGAGCTGCGTGCGTCATTCTACCGCGAGCGTGCGTCCCAGACGTACAACGCGTTCTGGTACTTTGTCGGCTCGTCGCTGGTCGAGATCCCGTACGTGTTCGTCACGTGCCTCGTGTTCGCCGGCGTGTTCTTCCCTCTAGCGGGCTTCACGGGCGTCGGGACCTTCCTGCTCTACTGGTTCCACCTGTCCATGTACACGCTGCTGCAGACGTACATGGGCGAGTTCCTCGCGCTCGTGTTCCCGGACCTGGGCTTGACCATGACCATCGGCGTGGTCATCAACACCGTGGGCTTCAACACTGCCGGCTTCAACCCGCCCGCGGCGGCCATGCCGGCGGCCTACGAGTGGCTCAACCGCATCGCGCCACCGCAGTTCATCTTCTCTATCACAGGCGCGCTGCTCTTCGGCCAGTGCGACGACGCCAGCGGCGGCGAGCTGGGCTGCCGAGAGCTGCAGGGCGACCTGCCGCCGCAGTTCGAGCCCGGTACGACCATCCAGCAGTACATCTCGCGTGTGTTCCTCATCGACAGCGACGACGTTTGGCCCAAGTTCGGCGTGGTCGTGTGCTACATCGTGCTCTTCCGCGTGCTCACGCTGCTCACGCTGCGCTTTGTGAGCCACCAGCGCACGTAACATGGCTACTACGTATACAGTAGTACTGAGCTGGATATGGCTACATATATGCATAAATAAAGGTTTCTGTTGGATATTCGATAACAGAGGGTTGTCGGGTTTTGGTTTTCTGGCGCCAACTTTTTCGCTCGCGAAAAGCCTCATGCGATGACGACGGAAATGGACACTGAAGACGTGGAAGTGGACGCCATCAGCGACGCCCCACGCGTCCCTACGACCTCCTCGCTAGCACCAGTGGATGCGTCTGCGTCTGCTGCGTCGAATGAGGTGTATCTGTGCGGCTGCTGCTTCGTGTGGGAGGTCTCCCGCGGCCCGCACGCCGGCGAACGCGCCGAGTTTTCCGTGCGGAATGCCGGCGCATCAACGACACAACTGCGGATCGGACGCCACGCGCAGTGCTGGCTGCGGCTGAAGAAAGACTTGGAGGTATCGGGCTTCCACGCAGAGCTGCGCGTGGTCCACAGCGACGCCACCGCGGCGTGGAAGATGCTGCTGTGCGACGACAAGAGCACCAACGGCACCAAGATCAACGGCGAGGCGGCGGAGAAGCGCGTGGAGTACGAGCTGAAGCACCAGGATCTGTTGCTGTTCGGACGCAGCGCCGTGCGCGTGACCAGAGGTAGCACGCGCTGTCCGCTGGCGGTGCAAGGCGACCAGACGGCGGCGAAGATCGAGCCCACGGAAGAGCCGGAGCCGCCACGCGCGCAGGACGCGAAGAAGAACACGGAGAGCAAGACGCAGGCCGAGGCGACTGACGGTGCTGTGAAATACCCAGCGGATGAGAGCGCGTGTGTGGTGGCGGCTGCGAGGGAGAAGCACGGAGACGACGACGCGTTTGAGGAGCCTGTGCGCGTGGCCGTGGCCCCGGCGCCGGCGTCTCGACTACTCAGTGTTTGTATGGTATGCGGCCAGGAGCTGAGCGCGTGGAGCGTGCTGGAGCAGCAGCTCCACGTCAACTCGTGTCTGGATCGCGCCAGCGGCGTGGCGAGTCGCCCGCCTTCCGTGCCAGTCTCAGTGTCAGGAGGAGGAGGAGGAGCGGCGAAAGGCACGAAGCGGAAGCGCCTCCAGACGACGCTGGCCACGCAGCCGCAGGACGAGGAGCTGGCCGTGGCGCTGGCGCTGTCCAAGTCGCTCGTGGGAAAGGAGCAGCAGGTGGCGATGGACATGGCGCTCGTGTCGAGCGAGCTCGCGCAGGTCGACGCGCAACTGGCCAAGCTGCAGAAGAAGCGCGTGGCGCTGATCAAGAAGCTTGAGCGGCTGGAAAAGACCAAGCGCAAGGTCCACACGGGCGACGTGCGCAGTCCGGAGGAGGCCCGGGCGCTGCTGGATCTGGGCTTTGCGCTGCGGGTGCTGTTCCCAGAGCCACGCCGAGTGCAGGCGTCCGATACTGTGCGCGGTTCGAGTCGACGGGCTTCGATTGTGCGGCTTTTGGAGTTGTATCGAGGAGAGCAGGCGAAGACGGCAGCCGCGAGTGGCGCAGACTACGTGGCGATGTGGTCGCGCGCGTCCCAACAGGCGTGGGAGGACGAGAACGAGATGTTTACGAACCAGTTGACGAGAGAATTGATGGCACGCGCTGAGGAAACGGCCGCGGAGGCGATGAACGCTGCCAGGGATGCCGAAGAAACTGATGTGGACGTGGCCATGCCACAGAAGCAACCAGAGCCATCCGAGACTGAAGTGCCGGACGTGGTGAAGCGTGTCTTCCCTCAGTGGGAGGAGAACCTGGCTTTCTTGAAGACGCAGAGCGTGGAAGATCTGCGCGATGCTTTGGATGAACTGCGGCAGACTCGCGTCGAACGGCAGCTAGAGAAGGTCATTCAAATACCCGATCACGCAGAAGATCAAAGTGTCGATGAGCATCAAGCCAGTGCGCTATCAGCCCAAGCGGACAGCGGCGCTGACAGTTGTGAAGACGACGAGGAGTTGGCGTGTGCGTTTTTCGAGCAAGAAATGATGCGACTGATTGATGAACGCGAGAAGGAAGAAGCCCCAGAGACACCGAAGCAAGATGAGCAGGAAGAGACCGGTCAAAAGGACGTTGAGATCGTGGAGCTGATGGACAGCGAAGATGACGACGGTGAAGAAATCGAGTTGGATGAACAGCGCAGCGAGGACGACGAGATGGAATGCACTGCCAGTGGCTCTGCTCGAGAGCTGCAGGAAGAGAAAGAAGCGGAAGAGTCACCTGACTCGTCAGATGAAGATGAAGACGCAGCAAGCGGAGAGACCAGTCCGCTCATTGAGGATGTTGGAGAAGTCGTTGCTACGGAAGGCGTCGATGGGGACGATCGTTGGACCGCCGAGCTAGATCAGCGTGACCTACAGAAACCTGGCGATCAAGGGCAAGAAGATATGGAGCATGACGCTGACGAAGGTGACAAGGCGGGCGATCAGGTTAGTGACGATGATGACGACTCAGCCCCACCCGACAGTCCTCAAGGTTCGCCCACGCGATCCGGAATTAGTGGCGATTCACTGGAGATGCGGCTGCTAGACGCGCTGAAAGCCAACGCAGCTCTCTACGAGGCAGTGCTGCTGCTCCAACCGCTCGACCTGCAGCAGTTTCTCGTGTATGTACGCGAAGAAGCTCGAATCAAGTGTGCCAAGACAGAGTTGGTTCGGTTTTGTGATCGTCACGGCATAACATTCAAGCAGTCGTGACGTGTATACCTGCCTGTCTACCAAGCGTGATCTACAGGAGCGTAGAGCACTCAGGAGCGGAAGGTGGAGTGTCTTGCGCAGTCGTCTTGGGTGTGGCGGTCGAGGTTTCGTTGGCTCCGTCAAGCTGCAAGAGATCGCCTTCGGTAGTCGCGCGGATGTTGTGGATGGACGCGAGGGAGCTTCGTCGGCGCCGCGGCGGCGTTGGCTGGGTGATGATGACGTTGCATGCGGGGGCTTGAGCAGACGCGAGGACTCCCGCGCTGCGTTGCCTGGCTCCACAGCCACTGGCTTCGCTCGCTGATCGAATCGAGCGCCAGATGCGAGCGGGTAAGTTGATTGCGAGCGCCACGGCTTTCGCTCGCGTCGAGCTCGCTGACGACGCCGACGACGCACACGAAGTCGACCTCGCTGTGCCAGCGACGACGGACTGTTCGTGGATCCCGCTTGCGGACGTTCCGCCACTTCCAAGGGAAACGAGACGAGCTGACCGAGCCATCGCATCTCGCAAAGCCTTGAGGAACTTGGTCTTTTCCTGGACGCTGTCGCACGTCACGCGGTACCGCTTGACCGAGCGGATCCCAGCCAACTGCTCCAGATACCGGAATCGCGAGCCGGACTTGCTGGTACGGCTATTGAACAAGCGACTGGAGAACGAAGGCGAGCGAGCGAGCGTGTCGGCTCCTGTAGCCTCATGATGCTGGTCATGGCGCTGCATCGCCTGGAAGATATCGCCTGCGACGGCGGAGGACGAGGCGAACGAGATCGAGCTGCGCCGGCCTGTGAGGAACGTGGAGAGCGAGCTGAGTCGTGGCGAGCGCCGCAGCGTCAGCGGCGTGAGCTGGTGGCACGCACAGTGACCCACTTTCGAGACTTCCAGCGTGAACGATTCTGTCTTCTGCGCGTCCTCGAGTGCTGAAACTGCGGCCGCGGCTGCTGCTGAGTACGGCGGCAGCAGCTCTTGCTCTCCACTCGCACCATCTTCGCCTGGGCTTCCGTCAGCACCTGGCGCTTGCGCGGCAGCCGCTGCAGCCGCAGCGATGTTGTCGTCCTCATCATGGATCACAGCGCACGACAAGCAGATCTGCCGACGGATCTTGAGCTGCTGCTCGCGGAGTTTGGCCATGAGTAGCATGTCCGAGAGAAGGATGAGTCGCGCTCGCTCTCCGCCGCTGCTCCGGCGTCGCTGCAGTCTTGCCGCCAACGGCGCGTTCGCCTGCGAGACGTTTGAAAACGACGTGTGGCGGTTTGAGCCGTCGCCCACTCCGCCGCTTCCCGCCGAGACCTGCGACTTGACGCTTCTCGCCGTGATCGTCGCGGACGTGCGGCGATCGTCGCCGAACACGGAGAGTCGCAGCCAGTCGTCACGGGGATTCTGCTGCGCTTGCAGCGCCTGCAGCGATGACCTTCGGCGCTTGTAGCGTCCGCTGCGTCGCCTGCGAAAGTGTTTGAGCAGTTTGGCTGGCCATCGAGGTGCGTCCAGACTGGTGACGTTGCCCCACGCTTCATAGAGCAGCGTTCGGGACGGCTGCAGCAGCTCCAAGTGGCTCGACGGGTGCAGCATTTGATGAAGCTGGTAGAGCCGCGCGTTGTTTTGCGACTCGCGCACTTTCTCGTTGACGTACGTCGACACGGCTTCGATCTTCTGGAGCGACTGCTGCAAGACGAGCGTCTCTTCCGGGCCAGTAGCGTTGCTGAGCAAGCTCTTGAACAACAGTGGATACCTGCAGATGCGCTGGACGGGCTTGATAAGCGTCGAGTTGATATCCAGCGGCGGCACCACGGTCTGCTGGGGGTCGCAAGCGCCTTCGTCGTCCGACTGGCTGCCGCGGAGAGCGCACTCGTTGAGCTGCGCCGTGAACTCTGCGAGTCGAGGATACTGGCGCTGCAGTCGCTCGAGTTCCTGCTTGGCGGACAAGTACGAGCCGCAGTAGAACGCGTACACTTTCATGTACTCGATGGTGGAGAGAAACGCCTTGGAGAGGTGGTGTAGCCTCGCGAGCGTGCCCGTGAAGCCGACGCCGAACGGGTCTCGCTTGGCCGAGTCCGTGGCCACGGTCTCCTCTGCCAGCGTGGACAAAGGCTGCTTCTGCAGCGGCTCGAGCTGGCGCAGAAGCTCCTCGTGGATGCTGAGAATCGTGGACGTCGAGTGGTGCAAAGCGCCCATCGCGCCCAGCGCGATGTCGTTGCGCTTGGAAAATACCTGCAGAGGCTCGAAGAACTGCTTGACGAGCCCACGCAGCGCCGCGACGTACGACTTCTCCGTCTGCCAGATCTCCCGGAAGATCGAGTCGATCTGCGTGGCCTTGCACGGCGTCGTCGCCGTGTTGCGTCGCGGACTCGTGAGTGAAGACGACGCGCCTGCCGACTGTGGAGATGGAGACGAAGGCGACGACGATGGCGGCGTAGTGGTGATGTTGTCGTGGTCTTCCAGCAGAAATGTGGAGAGCCGGAAGTACGGCGGAGGAGGCGACTTGCGGGCGTTGGGCGCGGATGGCTGTGTGCTGTCCTCGCGTTGGTTGTTGTCGCGCGGAGACGTGAGTTCCAAGTGCAGCGCGTCTTCTTCGTCAGAGTCGGAGTCGCTGTCGTCGGAATCCTGGTTGCTCTTCGTGCGGTCGCGTGGCGCCCAAATGCGCCGTCCGCTGCCAGCGTCGTCTGCAGGCGACGAGACGCCGAACGGCGTAAGCATGGCTTTCATAGTCGCCGTCAAGATCAGCGAGCCGCGTCGCGTGCGATTTATTGGCGGCCGAGGAGGAGTCGTCCCAGTGCGAGTAGTAGCAGCCACAGGAGCTGTCGACGGAAGTGCGGTGGCCGTGGCAGTCACAGAGTGCGGCTGCAGATTGAGCTCGTGGGCTGTGTGGCCCGAGCCAAGCACCAGAGCCGGCGTTAGTGTCTCGAGTTTCAAAGGCGAGAGCTTGTGTGCTCTCGGGTCGCCGCTCGATGGGTCGGGCGGCCTGGGACTAGCGAGCTGATTGTGGCTCTGGCTCCGCTTGCGAGTCACTGCCAGCGGTGCGGGCATCGCCAGTTGCTGTTGTGGTGGTGGTGGCGTCGGTGCCCCCCGCACTGAAACAGAGAGAGGCGCAGGGGCCATTGAAGTGTGATGCGGTTGTGTGGAGGCAGTCGAAGCCGCGGCAGGCCACGTGCGGTACTCGGGCGTCGTCTCCAGCATCGGAGAAGGACTCGTAGAAGGTGGGAAACGTGAATGCGGAGGCCGCAGCTCCGCCCAGGCCTGAGCCAAACGGCCTTCCAAACGGCCAGCTCAGATGGGGCAGCAGCAAGCCCAACTCCAGCCCAGCACGAGCCACGGCGTCAACGGGCAGCAGCCCAGATGAGGAAGCGACCGCCGACTTCTTATGCATGGGAATGCGCGAGAATAGCTGCCGTGGGACGGATGGATAGATGAATGGATTGATATCCAAAGTAAGCGCCGAAGATGCAGGAGATTTGGCTCTATATATGGGGCGTGGACGCACGTCCAAGTCGAGCGTGCGGGCGGCCGGAGAAGTACGTACGCCGTCGACGTTGAAGCAGCGGCGTGAGTGCCATGGGACGAAGCAGCCACGAGTTGGCTAGCTGGCTGGCTGGCTGGCTGGGCTGCGGAGGGTGTCGAGTGAGTACAACGGCGTGGCGTTGGATTCAACGGCCGCGAGAACAGCTTCTCTGGACTGCTGAAGCCACGCTTGCTGTGAGAAGCGTCCCACGTGGCAGCCATGGCGCCAGAAACGAGATCCAAAGCGCAAAAGTCAACAACACGAGGGAGTGCAAGGCAAAGTCTGGTGGTCGACGTTCGATCCACACGCTCAAACTCTATTACAATATCCGTCTTCGTCTCGCCTCAGTGGGCGTCTGCTCATCCTCACCAGCTTCCGCCTGCGCGCGAAGGCGGCTCTTCCCTCAAGAGAGAGACCGCCCCGCGCGGAGAGCTAAGAAACACCAGTCGATCCAATGCGATCGACTGCGGACTCCATGCACCGACTCGACTCCGGAGACCCGAGTGCCGTCAGAGAGTCGCCAGTCCCGATGAGCAGATCCATCCACCGAGGCCTTCTTCTTCTAATGTCACAGGTTGTAAGCCAGGAGACAAGGCTTAGTGGGCCGCGGCCTTGGTCTCGCTGGCATCGTCGGCCGGTACGTAGCTCTGGAAGGCGGCCGAGAGGTCCTTGATGAGGTCCTTGGCGTCTTCAATGCCGATCGAGAGCCGCACGAGGTCCTCTGGGAACGCGCGCGCCTTGCGCACTTCCTCGGGGATGCTAGCGTGGGACATGGCGCCGGGCAGCGAGATGAGCGAGTTGACCGAGCCGAAGCTCACCGTGATCTTGAAGAGCTTGGTCGTGGACACGATGTGCTGCGCGAGCGCGAGCGACCCGGGCCGGAAGCACACGACCGAGCCGGCGCCCGCGGCCTGCGACTCGTGGATGCGGCGCTCGGCCGAGCCGTGCGGTAGCAGCGCGCTGTAGTACACGTGCGTGACGCTCGGGTGGTCGTGCAGGAAGCTCGCGACCTGCTCGGCGTTGCTCTGGGCCGTGAGCACGCGCAGACTCATGGTCTTGACGCCGCGCAGCAGCAGCCAGCAGTCAAAGGGCGCGAGCCCCGTGCCCTCGGCGTTCTGGAAAAAGTACAGCTCCTTGCAGAGCTCCGGGTCCTTGGCGATCACGATGCCCGACATGGTGTCGCTGTGGCCGCAGATGAACTTGGTGGCGCTGTGGACCACGATGTCGGCGCCCAGCTTGAGTGGGTTCTGCAGCACGGGGCTCATCATCGTGTTGTCGATCGACAGCAGCGCGCCAACGGCATGCGCGGCCTCGGCCAGCGCCTTGATGTCGCAGATCCGCTGCATGGGATTCGTTGGCGACTCCATCATCACGAGGCGCGTTTTGTTGGTGAGCGCCGCCGCGAGGTTCTTGGCGCCGTCGGCGCCCGACAGGTCGCAGTATTTGACCGTCACGCCGTGCTTGGCCGCCACTTTGCTCAGCAGGCGGTACGTGCCGCCGTACGAGTCGTCGCTCAGCACGATCTCGTCGCCGGCCTGCGCCAGCCGCGACACGGCCGACAGCGCCGCCATGCCGCTCGTGAACGCGAAGCCCTTGTGGCCGCCCTCGAGCTCGGCGAGTTGGCGCTCCAGCGCCGCGCGCGTCGGGTTGCCCGAGCGCGTGTAGTCGTACGCGCCGAAGTTGGTGGCCGACGGCTGCGCGAACGTCGACGTCTGGTAGATGGGCATGACGGACGAGCCGTGCGGGTCGTCCTTGCAGGCCTCGAACGACACGAGCCGCGTGCTGAGGCTCAGCTCGGCGTCGTCATCTTCGTCCTCGGTCGATTCGTTGGAAACCGCCAACGTCTCGTTGCCGTCCAGGTTGGTGCGCGTTGGCTTTTTGTTGGCGTTGGCTTCGAGCTCGTGGCGCGGTACGAAGATCTTCTCGGGCTCGGCGTCGCCGTCGCCGGACACGAGCTGCGTCACGTAGCTGCGCTCCAGCAGGAACTCGAGTCGCGAGCTGAGCGAGCTGTCATCGCTGCCGGCGTCGCGCGGCGCGTTGTTGGCGCTCGTGCGCGCGGGTTTGTTGGCGTTTTTAGACGCAGCGCGCGCGGCCGCGGCCTCTTCTTCGGCGGCGCGCTCGCGCTCCGTGCGCAGCGTTCGCTCGGCTTCGAAGAACTGGCGCGTGCGCAGATAGTCGCACACGAGGTCGAACACCTCCGCTTCGCCCAGCGACTGCTGCAGGTGCGCGGACGACGAGGACATGGCGAGATGCTGTGTGTGTAAATGTGTTGGTGTTTGTTGGAGGTTATTGGCGACAAACCACGGGCTCACGGACAACGACTATCGCGAGAGACGCGGAGCTTTTGTTGGCGAGTTGGGAAGTGCTTGCCTTACCGTTAGGCGCTGTTGTGCGGCCCGGTTTAGACGGCAGGTGAGTGAATGCGCAATGGCTGTCGCCCAGCGCCAAGAGCTGCAGCATAGAACAGATCAGTACATTGAAGAAAGCCATATCTGTTTAAAGAGGCACTTGAAGCAACAAAAAAGAATTCTGTGCAAACGTATTAAACCAAGTAACATGTTATAGAGGTTTCTACGTCATCAACGTGCTGCACTACTGGTTTAGAGTGAAATCGATGAATCAGATAATGAGATAACGCTTCTTTTGGAGGGATAGTCGATCATTGAGCTCTCTCATTGGTCCAAACAATGCAAGGCGGCGTTCCCTGAAAAAGATCGTGGCAAGGCGTTGCCACAACGGTTGGCCAAAAGACGCAAGGTGTCATTCAAATGAAGATAGAGTTTTAAGTGACATGACCTACATTCTTCAAAAGTTTATGTTGCTCCAAGCAGCCCTTGATACAAACCGTTGCCCGTAGATACATTCGGTTAATATCATGCCACACACATGGCTTCAGAATGTTGACCTGACACCGTGCCATCATGCTGTTTCGCCTGTTTTACAGTGTGGAGTTGTGCCACCGACTGGAGCGGTCAAATCCTGCTTCAACGCCACCACCAACTTCATCGTCCACCGAGGTGCATCTCTTTCGCACCGCGCCGCACAGTCATGCAGTGGACCGCTTCGTGTCTTTGACGTCCACGGCTCGTTGTCAAAGCGCCACCACCACCACCACCACCACCAGCAAGTTGCTGGCAGCAACTCGAGAAAGGTCGGCGGCGCGAGGACCCTTCGGCGACCAGCCGGCCAGATGGTGGCGAAGTGTGTTTGGTCAAGGTTTGCATTTGCGACATTCGAGACGATACTGCAGGCGGAACGGTAGCGGTACGGTACAGAGCGAACGTGCGTCAGTCACCCTGACACGTGCTTCCTGCTTTGTGGATCTTCCTGCAGGGATTTTTCTTCATGAACGCGCCGCTTCGGAACCTCGATGTCATTGACTTCGCTGGGAATCGCATCATCATCGCACAACAACGCAGAGAAGACATGGTTGTTCTTTCCAGAGTTGGGTGAGGTGGACTGGTACAGTACCCCCGGGGGCATCCCCTCTGGCACGTGGCGCCATTGCATCACTTGGTCGGCCCAAAAACGCGCAACTCGAGTCGGTGGCACAAGCCGACTGTGTCACGAGACGACGTAATTTACTTCGCCTACCGTTACAACGCGACGACGTGGGCCAGGCCATCCTGGCCCACAACCCTTCCACCATACTTTCCCCCAGTTAGTCGTTGGCGCGTTCCAGGTGCTCACTCACCAGGTGGGTACGCCTCGTAAATTACGGGCTCGCCGTGTTTTGTTTGCTTCCCTGTCCCTCCTTATCTTTCCATCCCAGCCTCGTGTCCGCTCCGCTCGCTGCCAATCCGCTCCCTTCCCTCCGGACGACTGCGTCCCAACCACTTCGTATTTTGGCCCGCCCCGGTCCAAGTCTCCGGATCCAGCAGCTCCTCGGAAATCCCAACGTAGCTCCCCATGTGCAAGGCGCCCACGTCCCCGTCCAAGCCGGCCGCCGCCGCCGCCGCCGACGCCAACCCCATGATCGTGCCGGGCGGCAAGCCGACGTTCGTGCCGGCGTACGAGCCGCAGGCCGAGTTCCACTGGGTGGGCACGGACGAGCCGCACGCCACGCGCCGCAAGCTCATCATGGCCAAGTACCCGCAGATCAAGGAGCTGTTCGGCCACGACTGGCGCACCAAGTACGTGGTCACGGCCGTCGTGGCGCTGCAGACCTACTGCGCGTCCCAGGCGCAGTTCCTGTCGTGGCCGGCGCTGCTGGCGCTCGCCTACTTCGTGGGCGGCACGAGCAACCACGCCATGATGCTGGCCATGCACGAGCTGTCGCACAACCTCGGCTTCAAGCGCATGCTGCCCAACCGCATCTTCAGCATCTTCGCCAACCTGCCCATCGGCGTGCCGTCCTCGGTGTCCTTCAAGCGCTACCACATGGAGCACCACCGGTACCAGGGCGAGGACGGCGTCGACGTCGACCTGCCCACGCCGCTCGAAGGCAAGATCTTCAACAACACGCTCGCCAAGTTCCTCTTCGTGGTCTTCCAGGTCTTCTTCTACGCGCTGCGCCCGACGCTCGTCAACCCCAAGAAGCCGGGCATGTGGGAGCTGTACAACTGGCTCGCCTGCATCGCCTACAACACGGCCATCTACAAGACGTGCGGCCCGTGGGGGCTCTTCTACCTGCTCTTCGGCACGCTGCTGGGCTCGGGCCTGCACCCGGTGGCCGGCCACTTCATCGCCGAGCACTACGTGTTCATCCTGGGCTACGAGACCTACTCGTACTACGGCATCCTCAACTGGCTCACGTTCAACGTGGGCTACCACAACGAGCACCACGACTTCCCGTTCGTGCCCGGATCGCGTCTCCACAAGGTGCGCGAGATCGCGCCCGAGTTCTACGAGAACCTGCCGCAGCACAAGTCGTGGACGTGGGTGCTGGTCGAGTACATCTTCAACCCCAACATCGGCGCCTTCTCGCGCGTCAAGCGCCAGACGCTCAACGACGAGCAGAAGAACAAAATGAAGGCCGATTAGAGAGGGCGCAGTCCCCCCGCAGGCCTGTATCCGCCCGTCCATCGCCGCGTGGGAATGAATACAAGTCGATTTGTGGGTTTCGCTTCGCTTTGTCTCTCTCCATGCTCGCACGACAGCAGAATACAGTACTACATCGTGTGTCAACTAATGCAATTCATCATGGAGCTCTTGGATTAACGACGGTCTCAGTTACAGCACGTGGTCTGTCTCACGGCGGCTGCCGCCTGACGCCCACCGCCGGGCGCACGACGTGCGTGGCTGCGGACGGCCTAGCGGACCTTGGGCGCGTTCGGGTTGCCCAGCGTGAACAGGCGCGGCGCGATCGACATGGACATGAGCTCCTGGAAGAGCAGCTTGCACGCGTACGGGATGTGCACCTGCGAGATCTGCGTCTTGTTGCGGCACGTGCGGCACTCGAACGTCATCTTCCGCAGGTTGGCGATGGCAATGATGCCGCAGATATCGCACACGTGCACGCGGTACGCGTCCGAGTTGGCGAACAGGCGGTCCATGAGGAAGTTGGCCGAGCCGTGCGAGATGAGGCAGTCGCGCTCCATCTCGCCCATTCGCAGACCGCCCTCGCGCGCACGGCCCTCCATGGGCTGGCGCGTGAGCATCGTCACGGGGCCGCGCGAGCGCGAGTGGATCTTGTCGTCGACCATGTGCTTGAGACGCTGGTAGAACGTCGGGCCGATGAAGATCTGGGCCGTGAGCCGGCGGCCCGTGTGGCCGCTGTACAGCACCTCGTTGCCGTGGCGCTGGTAGCCCAGGTTGTGCAGCGTGTCGGCGATGGCCTGCACCGTCACGTCCGTGAACGGCGTGGCGTCGCCTTCGTCGCCCGTCTGCGACGACACCTTGCCCAGCAGACACTCGACCAAGTGCCCGACCGTCATACGCGACGGAATGGCGTGCGGGTTCACGATGATGTCGGGCGTGATGCCCTCGCACGTGAACGGCATGTCCTCCTGGCGGTACGTCATACCAATCGTGCCCTTCTGTCCGTGACGCGACGCGAACTTGTCGCCGATCTGCGGGATACGGATGTTGCGGAACCGCACCTTGGTGAACTTGAAGCCGTCGGCATTGGTCGTGAGCATCACGCTGTCGATGATGCCGTTCTCGTGCGAGCGCAGCGACGTGCTGGCGTCGCGCTTCATGAACCGCTGCTCTAGCGACGAGTCCTCCGACACGGGCAGCGGGGACGTCTTGCCGATAATGATGTCGTTGCCACTCACACGCGTGCCCGGCGCGACGAGACCGTCGGCGTCCAGCTTGTGGTAGCTGCCGTGGCGCAGCCCCACGCAGTTGTCGCGCATGGGCTTCTCAAACTCCTCGCAGGCGCCGCTGCCGACGCCGCCACTCGGGCTCTTGTTGCGCTCCTGGTCGACGTAGCAGCGGTAGAACGTCGAGCGGAAGAAGCCGCGGTCGATGGCGCTCTGGTTCATGATCAGCGAGTCTTCCTGGTTGTAGCCCGTGTACGTGGCGATGCCGACGATGGCGTTGATGCCCGACGGCAGCTCTCGGAAGTGCAGGTACTCCATGGCGCGCGTCGTCACGAGCGGCTTCTGCGGGTAGTTGAGCACGTTGGCCATGGTGTCCATGCGCGCGCGGAAGTTGGACGAGTAGATACCCATGGCCTGCTTGCCCATGGCCGACTGGTACGTGTTACGCGGCGACTGGTTGTGGTCCGGGAACGGGATGATACTGGCACAGATACCGAGGATCATGGACGGGTGGATCTCGCAGTGCGTGTACGGGTTCACGCCCGAGCCCACGTCCTTGGGCTCCATGGCGATCATGCACACTTCCTCTTCCTCCGTGTCGATGAGCTCCACGACGCCGTCCGTGAGCAGGTTGTGCCACCGGTAGTTGGTGATCTTGTGGTTCTGGAGCTTCACGACCTGGTCCTTCTGCAGCAGAAGCTGGTTGTCCTCCACGATGAACAGCGGGCGACACACGCGGCCGGCGTCCGTGTAGATGCGCAGCTCCTTGTTCATGAGGTCGCGGATGACCGACACCTCGGCATCAATGTCGACGCAGCGGCGCAGCGAGCGCAGCGTGCGCACGAGCTCGTTCGGCTCGCGGTGCACGCCGACCCAGTTGCCGTTCACGAAGATCTTGGTCGAGTGCGGGATGATCTGCGGCTTGATCTCCTCCAGGTTTTCCGTGGCCCACTCCTCCAAAAACTCGAGGATCGGCGCCTGGGGCGAGCCGACCGAGATGTACGCCATGAGCGCCAGGTTCTTGACGAGGCCGACGGCCTGGCCCTCGGGCGTCTCGGCCGGACAGATCATGCCCCAGTGCGTGTTGTGGAGCTGACGCGGCTGCGCCTGCTTGCCCTCGCGGCCCAGCGGCGTGTTGAGGCGACGCAAGTGCGACAGCGACGACGCGTACGTGAGCCGGTTGAGCACCTGCGAGACGCCGGCCTTGGACGCCGTCTTCTGCATGCCCCAATTGCCCGTGGCCAGCGAGTAGCGCAGGCCGTTGGTGATCGTGCGCGAGCGGATGGCCAGCGTGAGGTTAAAGTCCTTGCCGTTGTCCACGCACTTTTGCAAAAACGACTTGACGTCCTTCGTGAGCTTCTTAAACAGCACGCGGAACAGGCCGCCGAGCAGCGGGCCGGCCAGATCGAGGCGCTTGTTGCCGTAGTGGTCGCGGTCGTCTTCGCCGATGCGGCCCAGCGAACACATGAGCAGCTTGTGGACGACGTAGCCCAGAAAGTACGCCTTCTTGGTCTCGTTGTGGTCTTCGACGCCGACGTGCGGCAGCATTTCCTTCTGCAAGATCTCCTGCGCGTAGCGGATGCGGTCGGCCTTGCTCACGTTGATGGCGCTGCCTCGTCGGCCGATAAAGTCGAGCGCGACCTCCTGCTCCTGGATCACAAAGGCCTCTTCGAGCGACGGCTTGAAGCGCTCCATGAGCTCGGCGTCGCTAAAGTCGTAGCAAATGTGCTCGAGGATCTCGCGGTCGGCCACGAAGCCCAGCGCGCGGAAGATGATGACCACGGGGATGTCCTGGCGGATGTAGGGGATCACGGCGCGGATCTGGTTGCCCGTGATGGCGCTCTTGCCGCCGCTGCGCTGGTACATCTGCACGTACATGGTGGACGTGGGGCGCACGCCGTGCTCGACGTGGCTGCGCGTCTCGCAGACCCAGCTGTACTTGGACGTGCCGCTCTTGCGGAAGCAGTAGACGTGGTTGTTGCTCATGCGCTCCTGCGCGATCAGCACCTTCTCGCTGCCGTTGATGATGAAGTAGCCGCCCTGGTCGTACACGCACTCGTTCAGCTCCGTGAGCTCCTTGTCCGTCTTGTTGGTCAGCACGCAGTACTGCGAGCGCAGCATGATGGGCACCATGCCGATGAACTCCTTCGGCGTCTCCACCTGGTCGAACGGCTCCATCTCGTCCAGGTTCGCCGGGCCGGACGCCGGCGCCTGGTACTTCTGGCACACCACGTCCACGTACAGCGGCGCGGCGTACGTGAGGTTGCGCAGCCGCGCCTCGTGCGGGAACATGACGCTCGTGGAGCCGTCGGCCTCGGTCATCGTGGGCTTGCTCAGGTAGATCTGGCCGAACGAGATCTGGTAGATCGTGTCCGTGTTGGCCTTGGCCTGGCCCGGGTTGTACTGCGACTCCGGGTTGATGCGGATGGAGCGCGAGTCGTCCACGAGCTCCTGCATGGTGTTCTGGATGAACTCGTCGAACGAGTCGAGCTGCTGCCGCACGAGACCCTTCTCTTCGAAGTAGGCCGAGATCACGGCCCACGCGTCCTCCTGCGACACGGACGCGCCGGCGTGGAGCCCCATGCCGCTGTGGCCGCCGTCCTCGTCGTCGCTCAGGCCGCCGCCGTCTAGACGCTCGTCATGCTCGTTGTCCGAGTCGTCCCACGCCATGTTGGTGGTTGTTGGCGTTGGCGTTTGTTGGTGTTGGGGGGATGTTGGAGGCGCGTTTTAACGGCGCGTTCTGTTGGTTTCCCTCACACTCACCACCGACTTGCGAGCCACAGAGCCAAAGTGAGAGTGCGCACCATCGCCAACAGGAGCAAAAAAGCAAAAAAACAGCGGGGACAGGGGGAACAACAGGGGGGGGGAGGGCGCACTATTTCGGACAGAGAGTGATGGTCTCCGAGTGCGAACTTAGCGGCCAACCTCGATTACGAGGTTGTGGTACACTGTGCCAGATTCGACTGGTACATCTTTGTGTGGAACTGGTGTGGTTCGGGGGACGACGGCAGGATGTGCAGAACGCACTGAAGCAACAACTGAACAACGGCATGTGGATACGTACACGTGTACTGACTTAACGGCGTCACGCCATCGCGGGCCAGCATTCCCGTCGCAGTCAAGACAACCGCACACACCAACGTCACTGTGAGAGAGAGCGCAGCCACTGTACGGTACAGACGCCCACAAACCCACACTACAAACACTCGATTACGGTCGTTGCCGCGAGAGACCCGTTCCGCTCCGAGGCACAGTTCGCAACTTGCGCCAAGAACCGTTCCGCGGAGCGAATCGCCGAAGAAACCAACAACGGAAGCTCCGGCCAACGCCAACAAAACGCCAACTCTCCCTCCCACCGCCAACAAACCGCCAACACATTTCCCCACGCGACGACGAATATGACGGCCAAGGCATCGCCGGCACAGGAGGCCGCGGCCATCGCGTGGATCCGCAGCGAGCTGGCGCCCCACGCCGCCGCCGCCGACGTGGCGTCCATGCCCGCGACGTCGCTGTGTGAGTTCCTGCGCGACGGCCGCGCGCTGTGTCTGCTGGCGCACGCGTTGGTGCTGAGCGAGAAGCTGGGCGACGAGCACGCGCTGCCCAAGAAGCTGGAGAAGACGCTGCCGCAGCTGTCGACGTTCCACGCGCTGGAGCGCATCCACTTCTTCATCAAGTGGTGCCGCCGCGCCGTGAACCTCGAGGAGCAGTACGTGTTCACGAGCGTGCAGCTGCTGGACGAGCAGAACGCCGCCGTCGTGCTGGCTTGCGTGGACGCGCTGCGCTCGCGCTTCCGCCCGGCGTTCAAGGCCGCGCTGCCAGCGGAGGAGCCCGCGGAGGAGGAGGAGCTGGACAACCAACAAGAGGAGCAGGAGGAGGCGCCGCAGAAGCAGGAGGAGGACGACGAGAAGCGAACGTTGGCGCCGACGGCGTCCGCCAGCAAGCTGCTGTCGTTTCTGAGCCAAGTGCCGGCGTCGGCGCCGTCGCCCGCGCCGCCAACGGAGCGCCCGCCGTCGTTCAGCAGCAAGCGACTGTCGGCCACGAGCGCCACGAGCGCGTCCAGCGGCACCGCCAACAACGACCGCCTCAGCAGCGCGAGCAGCACGCGCGTGTCCGACTTGCTGCCGGACGACGACGACAACAACAACAACCACGACGACGCCAACGACGACGACGTGGACGACGCGCGCAGCTCCGTGCTGTCGGGCCCGCCGGCGTCGCCGCGCGCCACGGTCTCCAAGCTCAAGCTGCCGCCCGTGTTCGCGCGCACGCAGAGCAGCAGCTCGTCCCACAAGGACGACGACGACGCCAAGCCCAAGGGCGTGGCCAAGCTCGAGATCCCGTCCGTGTTCGGCAGCCAGCGCGCGCTGGCCACGGCCGAGGACGCCGCGCCTGCCGCGTCTGCCTCTGCTGTCGCCGCGGAGGAGCCCAAGCCCGTGGCGCGGTCCGTGTCCAAGCTCACGATCCCCGCGGCGTTTGCGGCTGGCGCGCCCGCCGTGGCCACGCCGCCGCCAGCGAAGGAGGAGCCAGCCCCAGCCCCGTCGACGCCGCAGCCGCCGTCGCTCGCGTCGTTCCTCACGTCGTTTGAGCCGGAGAAGCCGGCGGCTGCGACGGCGCCGTCGCCGGAGGTCACCGAGAAGAAGACCCGCAAGCTCGTGATCCCTGCGGCGTTCGGCAAGGCCGTGGGCGCCGCGGCGCCACCGCCCAAGGTCGAGAAGCCCGTGTCCAAGCTCGCGGCGTTCCTGAGCACGGTGGAGACGGAGCCTGTCGCGACGGCGGTCGCGTCGCCGCCTCCGATGCCAAAGTGGAAGCTCGAGCAGCTCAAGAAGCAGCAGGCGGCGGCGGCTGCGGCGGTGGCGGTGGCTCCACCGCCAGTCGAGAAGCCAGTCGTGGTGGTCGAGGAGGTCAAGGTGAAGGAGGAGGTCAAGGCCGTCGAAGTCGCCTTCGAGGCCGAAGTGGAGGACGTGCTGTCGGTACCCGAGCCAGAGGCGCCGAAGGTCGAGGCCGAAGAGACGAAGAGCAGCGTCGTGGAGGAGCCCATGGTCGCGGAGCCGACGCCCGCCAAGGTGGAAGATGCGACGCCGGCGCCCCCAGCGTCTGCGCAGCGCAGCAACAAGCTGCTCGCGTTCCTGGCGGCCGTGGAGAGCACGCCAGTGGCGGCGGTGCCAGCGGCTGTCGAAGCCGCTGCGACTGAAGAGATCGCACGAGTGGTGGAAGAGATCGCGGAGCCGACGCCAGCCCAGGTGGAGGAAGTCGAAGCTGAGGTGACGGCGGCGATTGAAGCCGAAGTTGACGAGGCGATCGAAGCCGAAGTTGAGGCGGAAGTGGAGGTGGAGGTTGAGGCGGCAGTTGAAGTTGAAGCTGAAGTTGAAACGAAGACTGAGGCGGAAGAGGAGGCGGAAGAGCGAGAAGTCGCGAAGGCGGAGGTCACAGAGGAGGCCCAGGAGGAAGCCGACTTCACGATGACGTCGGACGCGAAGGATCTCCAGGCGGAGGAAGATCTGGAGGAGTACGAAGTCGTGGGTGCCGTCGAGACGGTGGACGCTGTGGAGACCACGGCGACTGTTGCTGAGGAGGCCGTCAAGGTGGAAGAAGCGGTCTCCGTGGAGGCGACGGTGAGCTTCGCTGACGCCGAGTCGGACGTTGAGAAGGAGGAAGAGACTCCAGAGGCGACGGACAACTTTGACGAGGAGATTCCGTTCGACGAGGAAGTGCCGGACGTCGCCCCGCACCACGACCGCATTTCCGAGGACGAGTTCGCCAACTCGACGGTCGAGTCGTTCCCGGACCGCGACCCGATCGTCGAAGTATCGGGTGAGGTGACGCACGAGGAGATCTCGAGCCCGCGCAACTCGCCGCGTCGATCCCACTCCAACTCGCCGCACCGCTCACCCAAGAAGTCGGCGGCACGGGAGCTCTTCCCAGACGAGGAGCGCCCGGAGGACGACGGCCTCGTTGGAACGGCCGTGTTCGAGTCCGTGGCGGTCAAGGTCATCGCTCCAACTGTGGCCGAAGAAGAGTTCAAGGCGCTGCAGAAGGAGAAGGAGCTGGTCGAGTCGGAGAAGCTGGCTCTGCAGGAGCAGTTGGCCACGGTCGAGACGGTCGTGAAGACCCAGAGCGAGGAGCTCGTGACGCTCAAGAACGAGCTGGAGGCGCTGCGCCAGCAGCTCGAAGCCCAGAAGGCAGAGGCCGAGGCCGCTCGAGTGGCCGCGATCATCGACATCAAGCAGGAGCTCCACCAGAAGGCAGCAGAGAAGGAGAGCGAGCTCGAGGCGGCGTTCGTGACGGCTCTGAACACGGCCGACGCTGCCACCAAGTCGGCCACCGCTCAGCTGGAGGCGTCGCAGGCGCTGGCAGAAGAGCGCCTCGCAGAACTCACGGCCGTGCGAGAAGAGCTCGAGAGCGAGAAGCGACTGGCGCTGCAGGCCAAGGAGAGCGAGGAGGCCGCGCGCTATTCGGCGCAGTCGGCGTTCGCGGCGCGTGACGCGGCCGAGGCTCGCATCCACGAGCAGGAGCAGAAGATCGCCGAGCTGTCTCGAGCACTAGGCAACTGAGCAGACTGATTGATTGAATGGGATTTGTATGGGTAGGCAGGCATTCCGCACGGTGCGTTCGTTGTGATGATTGAAGGGGTCAGCCGTTGTCTGTGTGCAGCCACTTGAACTGGAACGTGTAGTCCGTGCCCAAGTGCTCGAGCGGGATCTGCGCGACGAAGACGACCCACATGACGAGCGTGGCCTGCGCGATGACCCAGTGCTTCCGCAGCACGAAGCCGAGCTGCCGCACGCAGGAGAAGTGCTGCAGCTTCCTGTCCAGCACGCCGCAGAAGAGCAGGAACGAGAGCAGCTCCAGCAGCGCGAAGGTGGCGCCGCGCCGCACACTTGCCAGGAGCTGCTCGTCCGAGAGCTTGTTGAGCTGCATGTTGTACACGCGGTTGGGCAGCTGCGTCATGGCCAGCAGATACGTCGCTGCAAGACAGACATCAACACAGTCAGCGTCAAGACACTCACACGGCCGGACGCAAGCACGCACTGTAGACGACGGCCACGATGACCTCGACGAACTCAATCAGCACGTAGAACTCGGTCATGTGCAGCAGCTTGAGCACGCACTGCGCGCTCTCGAGCTGCGTGCGCTCGCGGCGGCTCAGCCGCGACTGCGTCCGCTGCTGCTGCTGCTCGGCCTCGACCGCCGCGCTCGTCGGCCCGTCGTGGACGGGAAGAACGGGGTGGACGGACGCCGCCGAGCTGTTGCTTGGGAGCAACCGCTTGGTGCTCTGGCGACTGCGGCGCAGATGCCGCGGACACGCGACGCTCGGGTGCTCGCGGATCCGCGGCCGCGTCTCGAGGATGTGGAGCGCGTAGTCGACAGCGCCACGCTGCAGCGTGATGCCCGTCTGGCCGCGCTTCAGGCCGACAAGATGCGTAGCCTGGGCACTGACCGCCGTGGCCGTGACGCCGCTGTTGCTGGCTTCCATCTCCTGGCCGGTGACGGCGAGCCGCTTGGCTCTCGTGAGCAGGCGGTGCACTTCGTAGTACGCGATGAGCGACTGCACCAAGTCGACGAGCATCACGGCCACGACCGTGAGCCGCGTGGTGGCCTGCTGCATGGTCGAGGACACGAACAGCGAGTGGAAGACGTCGACGTTCAACACGGTGCTCGTGGGCGCGAGGTCCTCGAGGTGGAACATGCCGCGGCTCACCCAGTTCTTGAACGCGAGCTTGATGAAGGGCAGCAGAAACGCCAGCAGCGTCTGCGTGCGCGCGCTGAACTTGGCGTAGACGCAGTTGTACGACGTGTACACGAGGATGATCACGACCTGCGCGCCGAAGACCTCGGCGTACCGCTTGAGGTTGTAGCGGGCCTGCCGGTCCGTGCGCAGCGTCGCGCGCCAGGACCAGAGCAGCGACAGGCTGAGCATGATGAGCCACGGCAGCGTCTGCACCTGCAGCGAGAAGGGTATGGGGCAGCCCACGAACTTGAGGAAGAGGTAGCCCGTGCCCATGAGCGCCGTGCTGATGGACAGCGAGATGGTCCAGCGGCGCGTGTGCGTCATGGGCAGCGACGGCGTGGTCTGGCAGACCTGCATGGTGATCATGAACGCCATGATCCAGCAGAGGAAGAAGGACCGGAACCAGAAGCCGAAGGTGAGGTCGGCGATGCGGCGGCTCGGCGGGTTCAGCGGCAGCGTCTCCATGGCGATCACGGCCACGAGGCACGGCACGGGCGTGAGGAAGAGCACGGCCACGGCCTGGCGCAGCGACGAGTGCTTCAGGTAGTGGAGCAGCTCCTGCAGCCGCGCGACCGAGTAGCGGCCCTGCAGCTCCACCTGCACGGCGTCCCACGTGCGGGAGGCCCGCTCCAACGCGGCCAGCATCATGGCTGGGCAGTCGGACACGTGATTGATGGGAACGGTGACTGATGTTATTCACGGAGGAGAGTACACTTCTGAAATGACGAGTGGCCTCTATGTCGAGCGTGACGTGAGAGAGGGGCACTGGAGAGTGACTGCGTGGTTAATATTAGAGGGGAGGGGGTGGCAATGCATCAGTGACACGCTACGCTGCTCCTTCTAGACTGGAGAGCGCTCTAGGGCGTCCAGGGGTTCTGTTTAGATCGAGTCGGTCTGGTAGCCGGCGAGGCTGCGGCGCAGGATGAGCGCGGCGGCGAAGCCCACGAGGATGAAGAAGCACACGATGGACGCGAAGAGCCCGAGCAGCTGCAGGCAGCTCGTGAGGTACGCGTGGATGTCGTCGTGGGTCCACTGCGGACACTTGCCGCACTCGGCGATCTGCGGCATCAAAATCAATCAATCGAACACGCAACATCAATCAGACTGCGAACATCAATCATCCAACAAAAACGAAAGGTGAGGTCCAACTCACGTCGTTGGGCGTGTAGCCCTGGTCGTCGGCGGCCTTGACCAGCAGCGTGTAGCCTGGCTTCTGGCAGGCGGCTGTGGAGTTGGTGCACGCCACCCACACGGCGTCGCTGCTGCTGTTTGTGAGCGTTACGCCCGTGCACGGCACCATGAGCGCCGGCGTGTCCGTGCAGTTGGTGCAGCCGGGCAGGTCGATGTCGCAGGCGATGGCCGTCGAGTGCGAGGCGCTGTCGTAGTCCTTCGCCAGTTTGTCCGAGAAGGAGAAGGACGCGCCCGCACACACGAGCAGCGCCACGAGGCACGCACCGATGCCCACGATGTACTACAAAACACAAAAGACGCCAACGAAATGAGCAAAAAGACGCCAACAAAATGAAAAAACGCCAACAAAACCACGTACGATGAGCAAGAGTGCGCGGCTCTTGGCGCGTGAGCCGATGATGCCGACGACAGAGAGCGCAAAGAGGATGGTGCCCACGACGATGAACACGACGGCGATCCACTGCTGACCCGACGTGAGCTCGTCCTTGGCCTTGACAGACGCGCCGTACGCGAAGATGCCCGCGCCGAGCACCACGAAGATGAAGTTGAGCACAGTGAGCAGGTTCTTCATGACGATAGGCACAGTCACGATGCGGATGACGCAGTACATGGCCGCTAGCACAAGCACGACGCATGCGAAGCCCACAGCACCGAGCGTGGAGAAGCGCGAGTCGACATAGGCCACGGCGCTCTCGTAGTCAGCACAGCACGGCTTGGAGCGCAAGTAGTCGAGCACGGGCGACGTCCAGTGGCGCTTGAGCCACCCGTCCAACGAATCCTGGAAAGCCACGGCGGCGTAGCTAGCCACGAACAGCGCCGTGAGTAGCAGGAAGTTGAGGAAGAAGTAGCCCATGAGCATGGCCGACTTGTCGCGGCCGGCGCCAACGAAGCCCAGAAGCGACAGCAGCACGACGAAGAAGCCAATGGCCGCCAGCGCCGCGGCGCTCGCGTGCAGATGCGCGACCAGCGACACATGGAGCCCAAGGGCAAGCAGCGCCGCGCCGCCGCCAAAGGTGAGCACGCACAGCACGCGGAGGGCCTTGCGCGACGGTCGCATGATGTTGGCGTTTGTTGGCGTTTTGTGCTGTTTTATGGAGAGCGAGACGGCGGATCGTTGGAATATCAGGCGCAACTGATGGTGGGCTGTTGAGAAAAGTTGGAGTTGGCGTCGGTGTTGGCGCGATAAATAGCGCGGCCAGTTACGCGATGCTGCGTGAGTTCCGCTTGTCTTGGCGATCTTCTCCCAGTTTGTTGGCGTTGGCGTTGCGTTGGCGGTGGGTTGGCGTTCTTTTCTGAGTTGAAGTGGTTTCCTTTTCATCCAATCAACTAAAGATACACATTTAATTTTGGCGAATCATCGACGGGCATCCCAGGAGCTACGTACCGTGTGAAGCCACCACCAGGCACAAAGGCCCTCGACTCGTCGCACGTTGCACCACGCTTCCTGTCTTGGTCTCGCTCGTGAGGTGGTCAACGCATCGTGTTTCTGGTGGTTTATCTGTCTACTAATGGCACTAACGGGGGAGTGGCTCGGAGCTACGGCTCGTCGCCGCTGCTGCTCGTGTCGAGCGTCTCCACAGGCTTCCGGCTGCTGTACGACGGCAGCTCGTACGCCAGGAACGACCGCTCGAGCGCGGCTTCGTCCATCGACGGGATCGTGCTCACGCCGTGGAACTTGTCGGCCACGTACTTCTCGCTCACGGCCTTGGCTTTGTCGCGCTGCGTCAGCACGACCTCGTTCTCGACGCGATGCAGCCGATACAGCTCCATCACGCACGGCTCCAGGTCCCAGGCGTTGTACTCGGTGTAGTGATGCAGCGTGGGCGTCCACGGCTGCTCTTCGTTCGTCATGAGACGAGATAAATACACAGCAGCCGCGGCGAGCTGCGACGGACGGTAGTTGAGCATGCTGTAGTGGAGGATCGCGAAGTCGCACAGATACTGCGGCCACGACACCAAACGCAAAAGCACATCAGTTCACGATGCTCTCGTCTCGCAAGAATGGCAAAGACGCATGGCAGGAACTCACATGCACGAGCGCCTTCTGCTTCTCGGATGTGCAGCCAGCGCGACAAAAGCGAGGCAGGAAGCCATGGCACGTCGTCGACGCGATTCGGTACTCGAGCGCTTGCAGAACTTTGGCCTCCATCTCCAGCATCTAAAATCCAGCACAGCCACCATCAACTTCTCATCCAATTCACCTAGCGTTCAACAGCCAACGACGTACCTCTTCGGACGTGTAAGTCTGGTCCGAAATGTAGACAAACTCGTCGACATTCGGGCCGTACACTTCTTCAAACTTGGCGGCGATCATCATACACGCACAGCCCAGCAGCTGGAACTGCTTCCGGTTGATCTTGAACTTGGCGAGACAGCGGTCCACGAGGTTCACGGTCTTGTGGAACGTCTGCGAGTCCAGCTCGTACTCCTCCCCGACCTCGACGAGCCAGTCCACGAGGATGGCGCGCATCTTCTCGTTGATGTCGAGCTGCACGTCGCCAATGTACGACGGATCCGCGTGGTATTTAGTCTCGTGCTGCTTGTGGTAGCGGTCCATGTCACGCACGATCTTGACGCAGTGGACGGCTGAGCCCTGGAACTCCGCATCGATATCGCACACTTCAGTGGCGTACGTGGTCTCATCAAAGCCAGAATCTGGCGAATTAAACCAATGAGAGTCAGCACGACGTCATAGATATACAGGGAGTGAGGACGCAGCGCACCTTTGTGGTCAAACTTGAACACGTAGGGCCGTGGCTGGTACGGCGGCACCTCCGCCGTTGGTTGTGTGGTGGCTGTGGCTTTTGCTGAAACTGGGGCGTGAATGGTCTGTACTGGAGCGGACTCGGCCTCTGTCTCGGTCTTCACGAGCGTCTCGTGGCACTCCATCAACTCGATCTCTTCCTCCATCCCCTGCGTCGCCTGGGAGTCGCTCTGCGTCGTCACGGGCTCATCTTTCACGGCCTCAATCCCACCGCTGGCGCTTCCTTCCTCGGTCTCATTCTCCTCGCTCTTGACGCTCTTCGGGGCCTTGGACGTGAGCGACTGGAACGACAGCAGACTCGTCTGCACCTCCTGTCGACGCCGCTTCGTCGCGCCTGCCCCCGCCATTGAACTCGCGGTCTTGCCCACGCGTCCCCTCACCGTCACATTCGCACTCAGACTGCTCGCGCTGCTCACACTGGACACGGGCCGCTTCACCACGGGCTTGACGACCGCGCCGGCGCCCGTCGCCTTCTTCGCCGCCACGCCGCTGCCTGTGCGCGTGCTACTGCTGTTGTTGTTGTTACTGATGTCCTGCAGGGCACCACGCTTGCGCTTGCGGGAGTCAACGAGGCCTCCCGCCGCCGTTTTCGCCCGTAAAACCGCGCTTTTCACGGGCGCGGACGCCGCGGCCATGGCTTTGGCCCTTAATGCGCCGCCTGCTGCGCGCGTGGTCTCCATAGTCACGTAGAGAGCGCGAGGAGTCGACCGGCGCGAGCGTGCTATAGGGGATTTTCCGCCTGCGAACCGCCCGATACAATTGAAGCGTGGGAACCGGTAGACTTGAAAATTGCGAGCGAAAACGCCACAAGGGATGACCTGCTGCGCAAATCCAACGGTGCAGCTGTTTTAAACAGGATGGGCGACGTGGATGGCGCGAGTTTGAATTTTGAAAGGGCATACTGAAACCAAGTCAAACCCCAGCTGGCGCCAACGATCGCACCACCGGCGCCACACTTTCGATTTGAAACTCTAACAGAGTTAAAAACCGATGTGTTTGATACAAAAAAACGAAAGATGCATCAGTTAGGAACAGTATCAACAATGATCATCAAGCGGCATGGGAAGAAAAAACGAGATTGGGAATCGAAGGAAGAAGCATGGGCCGCGTCTTCAAGATCTACCTCGACAGCCCCAAGGTCTTCAGCTGCCGCGAGTGCAGGACGCACCTGGCGTGCGCAGAGGATATCATCTCCAAGGTCTGTGCGTCTAGGAATGCCTGTGCGTCGTGAAGGAACCGCGTCTGTAGCGTCCATATTGACGCCGCAATTGGCTGTTTGAGGAAGGAGTTCCAAGGCCGCACGGGCAAGGCGTATCTCTTCGACACGGCGATCAACATCAGCACGGGGCCGCCCGTCGAGCGCCTGCTCATGACGGGGCAGCACGTGGTCGTGGACGTGTACTGCAACACGTGCTGGGCGCATCTCGGCTGGAAATACGCACGTGGTGCCCGCCTTTCTTCCTACTCATTATTGTCGACAAGATCACATCTCTCAACACTCTTTCTGTGTGTTGTTGAAACAGGAAGAAGCCGAGGAAGAGAAGCAAAAGTACAAGATCGGCAAGTTCGTGCTGGAGTTGGCGAAGACGCATCGCTCCGACTGATGCTCCATAGTTGCATGTTCATGCGTCGGTCGTGGCATTCGGAATACATACACACTGCTCTTTCCACAGTTTCCAGCGTAGCTCGGCCTTTTTTCAGAGGAACGCACTGCGATACCGCCGCTTCGAGAGCTCCGCCAGTGGGTAGAAGGCCGCCTGGACTTGGTTGCCGCCGAAGAAGCGCCCGTGCATGGCCTTCTTGGCCTTCAGCGCGCCGTCCGCGTGGCCAAACACCACGAAAACGCGCACGTGGTCGTCCAGTTCGTGGACTTCGACGCGCTCTACAGAGCCGAAGCGACCGCATTCCTCCTGCACTTCGTCACGCAGCTCGTCGTCCACGTCGCCCTTGTTCACCATGTTGAGAAGACACAAGCAGCATCGCTCATCCGCTGGCACGGGCGCTGGTTCACGCACTGGCTCGACGTCCTTGACGCCGTCCACGTCTCCGTCCTCCACAGTCGCAAGGGGAGCTGCCACACCGCTCGACACGACCTTGTTCGGGCTGAGCGCGAGGTTGATGAGCAAGGCCGAGGGACTGGCCTTGCCCACTTTGAGCTTCTGGCCGGCGAGTTCAAAGCCGTTCATGTGCTGGATGGCGTTGGCAGCCGAGGCTTCGTCCGCAAACTCCAAGAAGCCGTACCCGCGATGCTACAGCGCAGATAGAAAGAGCATTGGTGTCACAAAGCGTTCTCCTCACATGAATCGACAGGCGGACACACCATGGAGGACTCGAGTGGGGAGACGGCAGCCATGACGCAGGAGCGAATGTCGCCGAACGGAGAGAAGATGCTCTGCATGAAGAAGCGGGAAGTGAGACCACCTTGGAATTAGATTAAAGGCCTTGTGAATGCGTACCTGGAGATGGTGGCTGTTGAGCTCGACCCGCACGCCCCCGACGTACACACACTTGGTAGCTACACTGCACGCCACAAACGCCGTCCGCTTTCAGCTTCTCGCTTCGCTCTGATCGTCCACCAACACTGCAACTCACTTCTTAATGGCTTCTCGGCCGATGTTCTGCGCCGAGTTGGGATCCGACGAGTTCCCGCGGTGCGGACGACCAACCTACGAGACATTCAATACATCAGTCGCTCGTCTTGGCAGTCAGGACTGCCCACTTCATAACGCACCTTGAGCGATCGGTTGGACAGTTCACTGCCGTTGAGCACTTGCACGGCACTCTCCGCAGCCAGCACATCTACGAAATAAACCCACAGACCCTGTGAGCGACTCTATCAACTGATTGCTGGCCTGCATGTCAGCGCACCTTCGTATTCGATGAAGCAGAAGCCCTTGGAACGCGTCATGCTGACCACATTGTGCGCACTGTCAGTCGAATTGTAACCGGCACGACACGGCAGAATGAAACGTACCCTGGTTCCATGGACAGATCGACGGAGCGGATGGTGCCGAAGAGTCCGAAGAAGTTGCGGATGTCGTCTTCCTTGAGGTCGTAGTAGAGGTTGCCCACGTACACGCGCTTGGCGAGGTCCGACTGCGAGAGCTGCGCGACGGGCAGTCCCATGGCCAGGATACTGGCCTGCGCGAGGGCGCGGGCACGAGCGGCGGCGGCGTCCACGGAGGTCGAGGCTCCCTATAGTACACAGGATATGGCCACGCGTGAACACTACAGGCCACCACGAGACACACAGAGATACACAGCACAGCAGCACAGGGGGAGACACACAGACACACACAGATAGGGCCACAGAGATGAGATCGACCCCACACACGGGCGCCAACATACACACAGAGCGCCGTCCACAGTGGGCTGCTACTGTGCCGTGCGACTGATGCAAAAGTGCAGCCACGCTGGTCCTCTGTCAATCAAAACTCACACTGGGCTCGGGCGCGGCCGCCGACTTCTCCTTCACGACGCTCGCCAGTCGCTTCACGATCTCGCTCAGCGCGCCTGCGCAGAGCAGCTCATCAGCACCGTCTATTGTACAGCGCACCCGACGTTCGCTCTTCTCGCACCTTTGGCTGGCGGTGTGGTCGTGAGCTTGGTCGCCTCGTCGGTCTTGGCGTCGTCATCATCGCCGCTTTCCCAGCGCGACCGCCGCGCGCGCTTGGCGCCGTCTCTCCCGCCGCTGCTTCCTGCGTGGCTGTCGCCTGCGCTGTCCGCGTGGCTGCGCTTGGGCGTCTGCGTCTGTGGCGCAGGCGTCGTCATGAGATGGAGTGCGGACCTTTCTCCACGGGCGGCTCAGTTCGTAGGTGGCGTTGTGGAACTGAGACTGTTATGGCGCGAACAATGCTGTTACAAACAGAATCTCTCGATATACTGTCGTAAATATCTCTATATATGAGCATGGCTACAACTCTGTCCACGCAGTGGCTGCTGTCCTCACACGACTTGCTTCCATTCGACGAACACGAGCTCAATCATTCGACTGCCAACAAGTCAGCACATGCAATCGTCACATCAATCGAATGAGCAGCCTCTTACCGTGCTTGGGTGAGGTCAGCGGAAACGATGGCGCTCTGGATGGCAGTATCGGCTGCGAACCGTGGGCTCTGAAGCACAGACGCGGCCTTGGCGTCACAATCGCGGCCTTGGAACTCCATAATCACGGAGCCTGCCGTGTCTTTGGCCGCAGTGACGGCTCTCTGTGAGGTCAGAGTCGATCGTGTCGTGTGAGGTGTAGCGTACGTGAGAAGGAGCTAGGCAACAAGGAACGACGCACCTGGGCCGCCAGTTCGTTCTGTGGGAACAGCGCTTTGGCTTGGCTGGCAGTGAGCTTCATCTGACGAGTACGGATCAGTAAGACACTCTCAGCATTCGCTTCTTCGGAGGGTGCAGTCATGGCGTGGGCGAAGTCGAGCATGAGTTGAAGGTGTGGCTGGCAACATAGTCAGAGAACGTCAGTTGGACCAGTCGAAGAGAGATGCTTGTACAGCAGTCACTAACGGATACAAACACCACGGCCACTGACGTGGCGTCCTCGCGCCGCGAGGGCAGGCCGCTGGACAGCGGGACAACCAACTGCGAGGCCTCGATCGTGAGCCCGAGCTCCTCCGCCGTCCACGAGGGCAGCTTCCACAACCCAATCGCACCATTCGCGTCCCTTTCCACTGTTGGCGCCAGTGGGGACTCGTGGCAAGTGCTTGTGAGCGATTTCCATGACCCATGGTCAGGTGTGAAGTTGTAAATCTGCCAGTCAACCGCCGTAACGCGTGTCAGTCGCTAGCGACAGGATGACCAGTACGAGCGCACTCACCTCACTCCAGCGGTTCTCCCACACGGAGAAGCCCGCCTTCTCAAACTGCTGCAGCAGCGAGAAGTACGCCAGAGGGAAACACGCGAAGCGCATCTTGGACGACAGCTCAATGATCGGTTCTGAGGCACAAGAGTCAGTTCCTCCTGGGCTGTCTCTAGCCACCACCCACAGAGACGCACGTACCTGTGGAGCTGTAGAGATACACGTCGATGGCCTCGCACTCGCGCGTGCGGAACTGCTGCACGGCGCACACGACCGTGCAGTTGGTGCAGTTGCGCAGGAAGAGCGACGACTCGCACGGCCCGATGACGATGCGGCAGCCCACGCAGCCGTCGATCTGCACGGACGTGCAGTGGTCCAGCAGGAAGATGTCGCAGTCGCTGCAGTCCTCGATCAGGAACTGCTGACCATTGATGCTGCCGGGCTGCTTCACGAGACACGACGGCGGGCTCTTGATGCCGGAGAAGATGTAGTCCTCGCGCTTGAGCGTCGGGTCGCGGCCGAAGGACAGTGCTCGCTTGGGCGCTGCAGACGCGCGTGCGTGGCTGGCGTGGGCCTCCGGGCCCAGCACGGGCCCTGCGTGGCAGATATTCCCCATGATGCGGCGTGGACGGACGTGTCGTTTCGGCCTGAAGCTCGTCGTGGAGAGGAGCGACAGTGGACGTTGAAGTTCCATTTTCGGATGAGTACGTGGTGTGGACCACGCTGATGATGTGGTGATGCAGGGCAATCTGTTTTTAGAGGGAGGCGATGGCTGATTCAGTGTGAAGGTTAACTCTCGCTGGTGGCTACCCTTGGTGTAGCCGCAGTTTTCCACAAGGTATGTATTCCTGAAGGTGTCTGGTTCTGGCTGGTCTGCCTTTTTTCTGGGTTGTCGGCAGGTGCGGCGACATGTCTTTGTTCGCACGCGGGTGCCAGATATCAAGTGTTGGAGGTCTCTTTCCACGATTTGAGTGGTCTTGTCCCAGTGTACTGAAACCCTCTGGTGGGAAGGGGGCCGTTGTTGGCGTACCCCACGGGAACACCTCTGCGGCGGACCTCCTCCTCCGTTGGTTGAAGAAAGCCCGGAACACCTCCCAGTCGGTCACCGCCAGCGGAGAGCAGCGGAGCAGAGAGCACTTTTCCGGGAGAACGAGGACTGTGCGCGCGCCGTTGCAACCAAGCATTTTGCTGTGTGGGCGCGAGTTGTTCCGCCGCGGAGCAGATCCATAGAAGAGTTGGCGTGTTGCGCTGACGTGTCCCAGTCCGGAACATATATCGCTCCCGCGTGGGTGACCACTCACTGTCTCGACGCCAGCACCATCCACCATCAGCAAACTCCAACACCAACAAACGCACAACCAACGCCAACAACTTTCAACCAACGCCAACAACCTCAACGACGGAAGTGAAGGAAAATGCCGTTCGAAAGGTTGCCGTCGGCAGCGGGCGGCACGAAGATGTCGTTGGATGCGCTGGCTGAGGCCGTGCACGCGGCCATGGAGCCGCCGCTCGTCAAGAAGGAGACGAGCAAGCGCGAGGCCGAGGTGCTGCGCCACAACATCGAGACGTTCGTGGACGGCGTGATGATGGAGGACAAGTACAAGCTGCAGGACCTGCTCAACGAGTCGTTCTCCATGGAGATGCTGGACCTGCTCTTCAAGCGCATGACCGCCAAGCTGCGCATGATCCTGTTCTCGCGCGCCAAGACCATGGAGCTCATCGGCATCGCGCTGGACGCGTCGCTGTCGCGCCACACGCGCGCGCTCGCCACGTCGTTCATCGTCGTGGGCGGCGCCGCCAACAACACGGTGCCGTGCGTCGGCGACGAGCACACGTGCAACGCCTTCTGGGACGCGATCTTCGGCGCCATGCAGCGCGAGGCGCAGGCCGCCGCCGAGGCCTCGCAGGCAGCGTCCGTTAACGGCGTCAGCATGGCGCCCACGACGACGGCGTCGGCCGGGTCAGTCGCCAACAGCAACACGAGCGGCGCGAACGGCGACGCCGGCTGCAGCGCCGAGGACGCGGCCGTTGCGGAGCTGGTGGAGCTCATCCAGGTCGAAGTCAAGGACATTGAGCACCACGGCGCGCGCTCCATGCAGCGCAGCTTCGTGGAGCAGGTCAAGGCCAAGGCCGACAAGATGGAGCAGGCTGAGTCCGAGGAGGAAGACGACGGCTTCCGCAGCAGCGCCGAGCCGGAGGAGCCGCGCACGCCCACGTCGGCGCGCACGTCCGTGGCCGAGGACACGGAGACGTCGTCCACGGGCTCCACGACCGGAAAGCCATCAGAGAGCCCCACGCGGAAGCCCTCAGCCACGACGCTCGCCAAGCCAGCGGGCGAGGCGCTCAACGTCGTGGGCATCTACGGCGCCGACACGGCCAACTTTTCGTCGCAGCTGCTGCGGTATTTCGCGATCCGCGGCACCAAGGGCGCGTGTATCCTGCACTATCTCGCGGACCATCCGCTGCTCGTGGAGCTTTTGCTGGCCAACATTGGCCACGACGACACGCGCACGCTGCTGCTGCATCTCGTGTATTCGGACCACTCGGACGCGTCCATCGCCGCCATCTTCAAGTCGCGCATGATCGACCTACTCATCCAGCGGCTCATTTCGTTCGGCCCGCCGCGCAACGTGTTCGAGCGAGACCGCGTCGAGAACACGTTCCTGCTGCTGCGCGAGATCATCCACGCGCCGTATCTGACGGGCCGCGGCGTCGCGATCTCCGCCAAGACCATCCCGATCGACAAGGTCACGGGCCAGGACGAGTACGTGTCGATCTGTGGCGCGTCACGAGAGCTCGCCAACTCGTCGCTGCGCAAGTACACGTCGCGGAAAGTGCGCCACGTGATCCACTTGTTCATGCAGGACAACCAGATCCGCATCGAGCAGCTCTTCGGGCAGATGATCAGCGAGCTCACGTTCTGGAGCTCTCCGCTGGCGGCGTCTGCCGGCCGCGAGCGCCGCAACAGCGTCGCCAACCTCGAGAGCATCGAGTCACTGTCGCTGGTCGGCATGGGCCACCCGCGTCCTGTGTGCACTGCCATGCTCACGCATTTGTTTGAGCTCACGGAGACGGTCGACTTTTCCGAAGAGCACACGAAGAAGGCCGGTCCGAACGCCGCGGCGGCCACGACCGTGGGCATCGACTGCCTCAACTTCATGTGCTCGACGCACTTGGTGCGCACGGGCAAGCTGCTGATCAAGAAGAAGCTCCGAAACGAGCTGCAGCAGTGCCAGCTGAGCGTCAACTGTATGATGGGGCTGCGTATCACGTCGATTCGAGAGGAACAGAAGAACACGACGCCGACTGCCGGCGATGCGGGCTACGTGCACACCACGGGCAACCAGATCCACATCACCCTGGACGAGATCGAGAGCGTGGCGAGCAGCGACTGGCACGCACACGGCTTCGTGGTCAGTGTGCGGAAAAAGTCGTTGTACCAGCACGAGATGGGCTACATGTCGGAGCAGTCGGTCAAGTCGGAAGAGTACTTTGCGGCGCCATCGGCGGAGGAAAAGAAGAGCTGGATGAAGCTCCTGCAGGAGGTGATCGACGGAGACCTGACGGCGCTCGAGATCTTCTGCAGTGACGACTGGCGCAGCAACGTGCGCGAGTACAGGCGTCTGCGCGAGTGTCTGATCACGTCGATGGAGCTCAAGGGCCACGAGATCATGGTGTTTCTGAAGCAAGTCGTGGTCCTGAACAAGCGCCGCGCCTCCGGATTCCACTTGTGGACGATCGTCAAGTTCCTGAACTCGGTGTTGTCGAACGAATCCAAGCGGTTGGATCAAATGTTTGTGTCGGCGCAGCTGCTCGACGTGCTGCTCGCGTGTTACGAGAAGTACCCGATGATGAACTTGCTGCTGGGCGAGATCACCAAGATGCTTTTGTTCTGTCTGGGCGACTTCAAGAACAAGCGATCGCGCCGCTGCCCCATCATCGGCAAGCTGCTGCAGTCGCAAGCGCCCGAAGCCAAGCTGCTGCCACTGCTGACGAAGGTCTTCGTGGGTTCGGAGGGCGGCAAGACATCCTCGTTTGCCGGAACGGACACGCTGTCCAACCTGAAGCTGCTCATGGAGTCGATCAAGCTGTGCTACAAGGACCCCAAGTCGCGTAGCCAAGAGCGTGTGCAGGCCGCGTTGCGAGAAGACCCTGCGTGGCAGACGCTGCTGCTGGTGGTGGAGCAGGAGTGCTCTCGGAATCCGTCCAAGAGCATCACATCGGTGCCTCTCGCGGCTGTCACTGCCAAGCAGCACTCGAGCTCAGCGCTTCTGCCGATGGCTGGCGGTGGCTCGGCGTTCCCTCTGCCCGTCCAAGCGGCGCCGACGCAGCCAGCGTTCCAGGAAGACATTATCAACCAGATCACGCGGCCGTGCTACTTCAGTGCGCACGGCTTCGGCTCGTCGTTCCTGCTCGGCGACGGCTGCGCGTTCGGCTACATGTTCAAGGAGCGCCAGGGCGGCGCCAAGTGGCAGAAGGTGCTGCTCGTGTACGAGTTCGTGTCGTACAAGCTGTGGTACTTCTACCCGAGCGAGGTGGACGAAGCGCACCACATCCAGTGGAAGTGGATCGTGCCCGTGGGGGTGCGCAGTCGCTACACGCACGGCCACGACGAGAGCCACTCGTCCGTGGGCCACCACGGCCTCTTCGTGACGGCCTACGACCACCACAACGAAGGCGGCTCCATCATCCACCACGACGCGCCCGCGGGCACGCGCGAGCTGCACTTCAGCGTGACCAAGCTCGAAGACCGCGACCAGTGGAAGGAAGTCTTGAAGAAGGCGTCGAGCAAGATCCAGCAGCTCGCGAAGGAGTACGTGGCGCGCCAGCCCAAGCTCAAGAAGCCCGACAAGAAGCTCATCACGCACTGCCAGGACGCGTCCTGCGGCCAGGCTTTCAAGCTGCTGCGTCGCCCGCACTCGTGCAAGCGCTGCGCCAAGTGGTTCTGCAGCAAGTGCTCGCAGCAGCGGCTCTCGATCCCCGAGTTTGGGCTCATGCATCCCGTGCGCCACTGCCGCCAGTGCTTTGAAGCCGCCGGCGGGCTCGAGGCCGAGAAGGAGCCCACGAAGCTGTTCGGCCCGAGCCTCGAGTCGGGCCTCGCGAGCCACAACAGCAGCAGCCACAGTCTCAGCTCGCACAGCCTGACGCTGACGAGGGAGTCGTCGGACTCGACCTCGGAAAACGGACGCTCGTCGTTCACCAACCACGAACTGTACGAGCTGGCCCACGGCAAGGTCTCGCCGCGCTCCATGCTCATGATGCGGCGCCGCATGAACCGCCTGGACTCGATCGACTCGCCCACGAGCGCCTTCAAAGTGGACGAAGTGGACGGCAACGGCCTCGCGAAGCGGCGGTTCTTTGGCGACGACGAGGGCGACGACGAGCTGGACGAGGGCCGCGAGAAGGACCCGGACGAGCTGTCGCCGTACGGCTCGCCGCCCATCAAGGGGCTGCTGTTCCAGGAGAAGGAGGACCTGCGCGGGTGAGGAGAGGAGAGCGTGAATTTTGTAGATACATAGGTTTAGTACTAGGAAGTCGGCGTGGTAAATAGGTGAAGAAAGACAGTCAAGGTGGTAGTAACGTGGTACCGGTAGGGGGCTTTGAAAATACCCAAAATACAGCTAACGAGTGCCCAAAATAAAGATTTACGGTGTTAATCCCGTCATGGAAGACGTTTAACGCATCATGGTCAGTTAGACCAAACACACACGCATCGACTGATGGTGTCGATTCTGGATCCGTGGCAGTCGCTAAAATGTTCTACACGGACATTCTACATTCATGCTCTGACTGGAATGCTCTGCGCGGAATGGAATATCCATCCCAGGCCACACCTCGGTCCACGGCCTGCCGTCATCTTCCACGCCTTCACATCTCACAGGATGTTTCCGCGTCGACGTCGAAGCGGACCCGAGTGACGCACGCACGCCACCTCGGACCTCTGGGACAGAACGTTCTGGAACAGGCTGTTTCCAACATCGAAAGCAACACGCTGGAAATCTCTTTCCCTGTTGTGGAGTGTGGGAGATGCGTTTGTTTCCATCCGTTTCAGGGTGTGTTTAAAACATGTTACTCCAAAGAGGGACGCTTTCGCTTGTTCTGCGGTGTGATTCTGGATTTTGGGTTTTTGGGTTGTGTTCTCTGCAGTCAAACCCTTCGCCCCGCGCCCTCTCCGCTCCAGAGCTCCACCCAGTTTGGTTTGGTGGTTCCGTTCCTTTCCTTTCCCCCTCACTCCTTTCCTCGTCCCCCCCACACTACCGACGACCAATCTAACGGAGAATCACCATGTTCGGCGGCGGCTTCGAGAGCTTTTTCGGCGGCGGCTTCGATGGCGGCCACAGCCACGGCATGCCATCCAAGCCAGTGGACAACAACAAGTACTACGAGGCGCTCGGCGTGCCGAAGACCGCGACGGCGGCCGAGATCAAGAAGGCCTACCGCAAGCTCGCGCTGAAGAACCACCCGGACAAGGGTGGTGACCCGGAGCTGGTGAGAACAATTTTACGGCGTTTGAGTTCCGCTCGGAACAGTTTCCGCGAGGTAGAACAGTCCACTCACATGATTCTTGCTCTGCGTGTGTGTTCCGACCACAGTTCAAGACCATCACGGTCGCGTACGAAGTGCTCTCGGACCAGGAGAAGCGCGATCTGTACGACCAGGTACGGAACAAAAAAACTAGCAGGCTAATTAGCCTCTCGCCAGCCTTTCTCGCGGAGCTGTCCACTCACGAGAGCTCTCTTTGTCGTGCAGTACGGTGAGGAAGGCCTCCAGAACGGCGGCGGCGGTGGCGATGCCAGCGACCTGTTCAGCCAGATCTTCCGCCAGGGCGGCGGCGCGCGTCGTCGCACGGGTCCGCAGAAGGGCGAGGACCTGACCCACCCGCTCAAGGTGTCGCTCGAGGACCTGTACAACGGCAAGACCGTCAAGCTGGCGGTGAACCGCGACGTGCTGTGCGGCCGCTGCGAGGGCCGCGGTGGCGCCGAGGGCGCCGAGAAGATCTGTGACACGTGCCAGGGCCGTGGCATGCGCGTGCAGATGCGCCAGATCGCGCCGAGCATGGTGCAGCAGATGCAGTCGGTGTGCCCGGACTGCCGCGGCCAGGGCAAGACGATCCGCGAGGCGGACCGCTGCAAGGGCTGCAAGGGCAAGAAGGTGACCAAGGAGCGCAAGGTGCTGGAGGTCCACATCGAGAAGGGCATGCGCCACGGCCAGCGCATCACGTTCTCGGGCGAGGCCGACCAGGCGCCAGGCACGATCCCAGGCGACATCATCTTCGTGGTCCAGGAGAAGGAGCACCCGATCTTCCAGCGCAAGGGCGGCAACCTCATCATGGAGAAGAAGATCAGCCTGGTGGAGGCGCTGTGCGGATTCGAGATGATTGTCGAGCACCTCGACGGCCGCCACTTACACGTCAAGACGCGTCCGGGCGAGATCATCAAGCCCAACCAGTTCAAGGCCGTCCACGGCGAGGGCATGCCAACCCACGGCAACCCGTTCGTGAAGGGCCAGCTCGTGATCCTGTTCAAGGTGCAGTTCCCAGAGAGTGGCGCGCTCTCGGAGAAGCAGCTCTCGGCGCTCAAGTCGGCGCTGCCGTCGCCTTCGCCAGTGCAGGCCATCGCCGATGCCGAGGAGTGCTTCCTGTCGGAGTTCGACGCCGAGGCGGCCCAGGAGCAGAGCGGCCGCGAGGCCTACGACTCGGATGAGGAGCGTGGCGGCCAGCGCGTGCAGTGCCAGCAGCAGTAAACCCGATCGATCGGCCGAGGCATCCGTCGGCAGGCTTCCGTCCTAGGAGGCGGACCTGCCGAACACAGGCGTGTGTGGCGTGAGCCATTTCGCGCGAGCCTCTCCAGGCGCCGCTCGCTCGCTGCTAGTTTTTGGTTTGTTGCTGTTTTATAATTATCGCTTTAGTGATTCTCGCCCTCTCAAGGAGCTTGTCGTGCGTGCAGCCGTGTCCGTCGGCTCATGGTCTGCTCCCAGCAGAGCGTGCCGTCACGAGAATATGTCGGCGAAGGGCGGGGACACGCATCCACACACCATCACTACTACGCGGTCATGAATAGATTTTCTCCCTTTTTTTCTTTTGCGCACTTGCTGCCTTTCTCACCATAGCATCTGCGAGTCCAGGATGCGGTTTTAACTTTAGGGAGACAGAAAATGTGAAAGCCAATGGAAAGCGAATCCCCCTTCATTCAATTCTCAGAGACTTGAGTGGCAACACCAGGTTGCTGGTCGGATGGTTGGAGTGGATGATCGCACACGTTTACTCGTCGACGGTGTCGTTCTGGAGGCCCTTGAAGCTGGCCACCTGCACGTGCTGCACGAGCGTGTAGAGCTTCTCCTTGGCGTCCTCGTCCTCGTTACGCTTGCGCGACAGACGCACACGCACGCGGAATGGCACGTTGCGCACACCCTGCGACCAGAGGAACTTGTTGAGCTTCGAGTCGATGCGGACGTCCTGGGTCTTCATGGCCTTCTGCGCGAACTTGCGGATCTCGCTCACGGCGCGCGACGCCTTCTTCTTGAAGGTGCTGGATTAGAACAAACAACAAGCACAGTCAAGGAAGTCTCCAAGGTGGGAGCTACGGAGGTAACAATGTGGTCGAGAGGGGCGCGGACGCAGCCACCCACACACATCCACACACGCGCACACAGCCACACAGTCCACAGGAGACGACTCGAGCAACCATTCGCTCGCCTGGCGCCCTGTCGCGACTGCCCCATCGACCGGCAAAGTAGACCAGTCGACAGGCAACAACAGACCGCCACACTCGCGTCGGCTGCATTGTGTCTGTGGGGGTCCCCTGCGGAGCACTGAGCTGTGTGGAGGAGGAGATCTGTATGCGCGTGGTGGCGGAGGAGGAGGAGCCGCGCCGCCGCCCGTCGGGGATTGTTGGCGAAAATCAAATCGTTGGGAAAAAAGGATACCGTCCGTGGAGGCGCTTGTGGAGGTTGACCGTGTAGTCGCGGGCGACCACATCCGGCGAGCGCTTGGTGTTACGAGTCTTGGTTTCCTTGACCATGGTGAATGCTTTCGATTGCTTCGACGAGTGAAGTGGCCTGCCCAGAAGGAAGAGCTCCACAGGCGCAGGTACGAGAGGCATGCGCTCCACCAGTCAAAGCCGCGGGGAGCTCCAGTGGTACAGGGTGGTACAGTGGAGTGGACCACATGACCAAACCACACCATTTGTCCACCAGTCAGAAGCGAGCAGGGACCGCACTTTAGTGACATGAAAATTGCTTTAGAGGTTAGCAGCAGTGAAAACCCCGCAATCGGGGGCACGAAGCGACGGGAGGAGTCGAGCGAGCAGCCCACACAGGACAACTCGGAGTGTACGATGCTTTGCATGGCGGCTTGTGGCGGACGAGCGTGTACACAACGCAGAATCTGACGCCGTGCGTGCTGCAACGCGCGTTCAGGCTCCAGACAGGAGACGCCATCTAACGACTGGCTGGAGTATGCTGCAGGTCGGCGCTTTCTAGCAGCCATTCGTGCATCTTGGCGAGCAGTCTAGTGGAATGTCACTCGAATTTCAGTGATGAAGGAAGCTCGAGCCACGCCAAGAATGATAGTTAGGTACACTTCGTGGTGCTGACACGACATACCCGCTGCCAGGAACTACAATTCAGCTCCTAGACTGACGAGGTCTGTCTCGCTTCCTCAAGACATTGTGTCGCTGTTCAATTGACCACACGCTCATGAAGTGTATCAATTTCGTCCACCACTCGAGGAGATATCGCGAGCGAGCGGCAAAGTTCCTTCCCTGGCTTGCTCAGCCAACTCATGCGGCTACGACACAGTTTTCACACAGCCTCAACTACTCAACTACAGGGCGACATCGACTGTAAAAAGGAAACAACTGAGTTTCTTGATGATGGTGGAAGGCAACATTTGGTGTTTGGTTCGAGGGGCTGCGTCGATTGATGAATGTAACCACGCGATACTGGATGATCGATGATTTGAAGATTGTTGCAACGGGCTGTGGCACCCTCGTGATCACTACGACTATCGAATCTGTATTAACGCAAACGATGGGTCGTCGTGAGCGTAGCGTTCTAGTGGCGAGTTGCCTTACCAACATGGCGGCAGATCCTCGTTGCAACCCCTCTGCAACGATCACAAGTCACCCGTAAATATCGAATGGTTCTTTTTCTCTTAAATCAGTATCTACGCATTCGATATTTTTTTAGAATGGCGGATGTTGGCACCAAGTTGCCAGGGTTCGTGCAAGGACAAACGTCTTAATTAAGGACCACGTCATCCTATGGTCTTCGTCTTTAGGACAATCAACGCCTGACAGGAAGGAGAGTGATCGAAAGACGTTCGCACTCCGCGTCGCATCGTCTCCAGCCCTCCTAAACACTAAGGAGTTTGCTCCTGTCGTTGACTCCGATGGTTCCACGGCCGATGATGTCCGTGAGCAAGTCTCCGCTTCACCCCACGTTCTCCCTTCTGGGCAGTAACGAACGCCTTCTCCCCAGGTGGTCTGTGTCACGGCTTGTCGGGTGATTTCCGCCACCACGTGGCTTCGAGAATGCGTATGTACACCTTTGCTGAGCGGCGCTCTCTGCCGCCAGATCTTCCAGCTGCGGCCTGTTTCTCACACGACAACATCTCCATACACAGCCTCCCGACCACAGCCTCGTGACTGTATGCGATGGAGCCCCACATGGGTGGTGTGCATGACGCGACGTGCATCCGTCGCCCTCTGCGTGTGGACTTTCTCCGGCTGGGGATCCGCCCAGATGCATGGGTCGAGAAGAATTTTTGCGAGGGCTTCTTGCTGCCGATCCACCTTGGCCCTGCGAATTCCGTCCAGCCTCTGGGGTCGTTTTGGGTTGATTTTGGGTCGGCTCATAACCCAACTTTCCAGCGACGCTGCACAAGTCCCCGCCGCCACCACCACCACCACCACCTCTTTCATCAAATCACAATGGGCTGCCACCAATCCAAGGTCGAAGAACAGGTCGTCGCGCCAGCGTCCGGCGACCTCATCGTGCACAGCACCATCGAAGCCTCGGTGACGGTGGAAGTGCCAGCGACGGTGCCGGAGGAGACGGCGTCTCAGGCTGCCGCCGAGGCGTCGGAGCCTGCTGAGGAGGCTGCGAAGGACGTGAGCACCGAGGAAGCACCGAAGGAAGAGGCCGCTCCAGCGCCTGAGGCTGCTGAGGAGACTCCTGTCGCCGAGGCCTCGGCTGTGGCTGATCCTACGCCAGCCCCAACTTCTGAGTCCAACGCCGAGTCCACAGAGGCTGCTCCAAGCGAGACCGTCGAGATCCCAGCGGAGGAGCCAGCGGAGGCGCCAGTGGAGGAGACCAAGGAGGCGGTCGTCGCGCAGGTCGAGCAGCAGCCTCAGCAGGAGCCTGCCGCTGAGGAAGAACAGTCTGCGGCTGAGCCGACGGTCTCTTTCAAGTCTCTGGGCGTGAGCTTCGGCGAGCGCAACGTCGTGTTCTACGAGTTCCAGCTCGTGGACAAGTCCGACCCTGCGAAGGAGCTGACGATCCGCAAGCGCTTCAACGACTTCAAGGCGCTGCACGAGCAGGTCGCCAAGCTCATGGCCAGCGAAGCCAACGTGCCGACCAGCCAGCAGGGCAAGTTCGCCACGTACCCCGCACTACCAGCGCTGCCCAAGGCCGGCGCGAGCTCCGTGATCTTCGGGCGCCGTAACCCAAACGTAACCGGCGACCGCAAGACGCAGTTCGAGAAGATCCTCAACGCCATCGCTCGCCATCCCATCGCGTACGGCAGCCCAGCCTTCCAGTCGTTCCTGACCGAGGCGTAAGGTCATCATCAATCAGTGGCCACCATCAATCAGTGATGATCAACAATTGATGGGGGTCATCATTGATGGACAAACGGCAGAAGAGGACGGTGGTCGAGAACAAAGATCCGGATGAGTGTCCGTCCACGGGCATGGCGCGTCTGCGGATTTGTTCTCGGA
This sequence comes from Pythium apleroticum, assembly GCA_023337875.1. Taxonomy (NCBI): domain Eukaryota; phylum Oomycota; class Peronosporomycetes; order Pythiales; family Pythiaceae; genus Pythium; species Pythium apleroticum. The sequence goes on along the minus strand of JAADXN010000083.1, from coordinate 7,871 downwards.
CCGCGCGAAAAAGATGAAGACACAGGAAGTAGAGATGTAGGTATGTAGAAGTACAGTAGAAGACTAGGATTATTCAACATGAGCGCGCATGCTCCATTGGCCAAAGGCTGTCTGCTATCGTACCCATGAGCTGTGGGTTCGTGTGATGGAGGGTTGCCACACTTTTCACTCGACACCTTTGATCTTTTCACTAGATCAATGGTCATGAGATTCGATCCACCGACTGTGGCACAGTGGGTGTCGCTTTGATGTTTCTCGGTCGTCAATGGTGGTCTCGAAAAAGTGAAGGAAAACGCTTTGATTTTGTTCCCGCGATTGCGCCTGGATCGGGACAGTGAAAAGTCGTCAAATCTGTAGCCATTCTCTGGGTTCGACCAATCAGATGCAAGAATGAACCTTGATTTTGACTACCCGGGAGTCATTTTCAACTGACTGAAAGTTGCTCTTTCAGAAAAAGAGCAGGTGGAGCCACTTCCGGACCGAAAGGAACTCACCAAATGAGGAGCACAAATGAGGAGCAGGGAGATGGAGCCACCGTCGGATGGACGCCACGAGCTGCCGGAACGAAGAATTGTCATCCAAGAAGTGTAAAGGGAGATCGTTCTGCCCACAGCGGGGAACAGATTGTCGCAGTTGGGTACGAGAACCATGTGAGTCGGCGCCCGTCTCTTCTCCCGCAGTCCCCGACTTGGAGCGAGTGAACCCTATTGAAGTGGGCAGCCACCTGGTGGCGCGGATCCATTTCTCGCGGTTTGTTTTAGAGAGCGACAGGGGACCGGCTGGGGATTTTCGTTCTCCTCTCGGGGGCCTCGTGGCGGAGCGGAGCAGGGGGGAGAAGGGGAGCGGAGCGGAGGGGAGGGGACGCAGCCAGTCAGTTGAGTCAGTCGTGGATTTCCCCACGTCCTCACCACCATCAAGAGGAAACCAGAGGCAACACCAAGGGCAACATGGGATGCAACCAGTCCAAGGCCGCGGCTGTGGAGGAGAATGCGCACCACCCAGCAGCACCCGTCGCTGCGGTAGCGACTGAGGCGTCCGCCGTGCCGCTCGCGGCTTCCGCGCGCCCCGTGGAGGCCAAGAACGACGCGGAAGCGTCGGCGCCGGCACCGGCGTCCGCCAGCTTCGCGTCGGACAGCGACGGCGACGTCGTGCCGGGCTTCGTGGAGAACCCGGCGGTGACGCGCAGCCTCGTGAACAACGACGCCGACGTGGCGTCCACGAAGCTGCCGGCGTCGTTCACGTTCTCGTTCATTGAAGTGGGCGGCGACCCGTCCTCCCAGCGCAGCACGCAGAGTGCGGCGGCGGCGGCCATCGACGCCATCAAGGAGGAGGACGCCGCGGAGGAAGCCCCTGCGGCGGCTACGGAGGAGGCGGAGACCAAGGCGCCGGTGTCCCAGGCGGCGCCTGCGACTGCGGAGAAGGAGGAGGCACCAACTTCAACGGCGACCCAGGAAGAGGCGGCGTCAGTGGTTGAAGAAGCGGCGACTACTGAGGAAGTTGTGAGCAAGGAGACCACTGTGGTGGAGACTGTCACGGCTGAAGCGGCGCCAGTCGAAGAGCCAGTCGCGGAGGTGGCGAGTGAGCTCGCTGTGGAGGAAGCTGCCGCTCCTGTGAGCGCGACGCCTGCTCCGGAGGAGAAGGAGGTCGTGGCCGAGGCCGCTCCAGCGAGTGAGGCTGCCGTCGAAGAAGCCGCCGTGGTGACCGCCCCCGCGAGTGAGACGCCGGTTGAAGTGGCGGCTGTTGAAGTCGCACCAGCGAGTGAGACGCCTGCCGACGTGACTGCCGTGGATGCCGCGCCTGTGAGCGAGACGCCAGCGGAGGTGGTTGCGGTGGAGACGGCTCCTGTGAGCGAAGCTTCTGTTAGCGTCGCTGCTGTGGAAGTTGCGTCTGCTGAGGTGCCAGTGGAGGCCGCCCCGGCGAGTGAAGAGCCAGTGGCGACGGAAGCGCCAGTGGAAGTCGCCGCCCCTGTGGCCGAGGCTCCAGTTGAAGCCGCTGCTGTTGACACTGCTACGGCGACTGAGGCGCCAGTGGAGGCTGCCGCTGAAGCCGCTCCAGCCAGCGAGACTCCTGCGGTTGAGGAGGCTGCTGTGGAGGAGGCTCCCGTGAGCCAGACGCCAGTGGAAGTCGTGGCCGTCACTGCTGAAGCTGCTCCTGTGAGTGAGACGCCAGTCGAGGAGGCTGCTGCTCCCGTTGTTGCCGAGATCGCTCCAGTGGTCGAGACGCCAGTGGAAGAGCCGGCAGTTGAAGTGGCCCCAGTCAGCGAGACTCCAGTTGACGTCGCTGCTGCGGAGGCTGTTGTGGAGGCCGCTGCTCCAGTGAGTGAGACCCCGGTCGCGACGGCTGCTGCTGTGGAAGCTGCTCCTGTCAGCGAGGCTCCAGTGAGTGAGACCCCAGTGGAGGCTGCTCCTGTCAGCGAGAGTCCAGTTGAGGTGGCTGCTCCAGTGAGCGAGGCCCCAGTCGTGGTTGCTGCTGCTACGGAAGCCGCTCCAGTCAGCGAGGCTCCAGTCGTGGAGATTGCTGCTCCAGTGAGTGAGACCCCAGTGGAGGCCGTTGCTGCGAAGGCTGCTCCAGTGAGTGAGACCCAGGTCGAGTCTGCCCCGGTTGAGGCTGCTCCAGTGAGTGAATCTCCCGTCGAGACTCCTGCTGTTGTGGCTGCACCAGTCAGCGAGACTCCAGCGGAGGAGGCTGTTGTGGAGGCGCCGCCTGCCAGCGAGAAGCCGGTTGAGGAAGCCGCAGTCGAGGTCGCTCCAGTGAGCGAGACGCCAGTTGTCGAGGCTGCGGTTTCGCCAGTGATTGAGGCGCCTGTCGAAGAGGTCGTTGCGCCTGTGAGCGAGGCTCCTGTCGAGGAAGCCGCGGCGGAGGCTGCTCCTGTGTTCAACACCGCTGTTGAAGTCACCCCAGCCCCAGTTTCGGAGACTGTCGTCGCCGCTGAAGATGAAGTCGTCGACGAGATCGTCGCTGAAGTTGTCGAGCAGGCGGTCTCGTCCCCAGAAGTCATCGAGTCGGAGATCAACCAGAAGGAGTCTTCTGCCGACGAGCCAACTTCCGCCTCGACCGCACCCGCGAGTGAACACTCGACGGACGAGAGCGAAGGATCGAAGGCCGAAGACACCAAGACCGTGGAGCCGGAGCTCGAGGCGTCTTTCACGTTGCCGATGACGTACAGTGTGACTGGCACGACGACGACCGAAGATGGTGTGGTCATGTACCTCATCCAGCAGAGCGACGGCAAGAACGACAAGTGGCCGGCGCCCGTGCAGAAGCGCTACAGCGAGTTCAGCGAGATGTACCAGAAGCTGCGCGACTCCAAGCTTCCGCAGGCGAGCGCCATGCCCAACCTGCCGCGCGCGGGCTTTGGTAGCTTCATGCGTGGCCGCTCCAACCAAAACCTGCTCGACGAGCGCCAGACCAAGTTCGACTCGATCCTTCAGTTCATCTCGGCCCACCCGGCGCTCTCGGAGAGCTCCATCTTCCAGTCGTTCGTCAGCCAGTGATTGATCCCTGCAGCACGTCCCCCACTATCTACGCGTCCCTTCTAGAGAAGTCGATGCCGCCGTCGTGAAGGGGGTCCTCACCGCCCCAAGCACACACGCACACGGACAGCATCGCCTTCGTCTCATTTTGATCGATATTTTAATTCAAGTGAAACTCCGATTTGATTTCCCCACTCATTGATCTGCTCGCCATACTACTAGTAATACGACATCCAAATACAATACGTATTGTATTTTGGAGGAGCGGATAATATCCAAAAACAATCGGATATCTCTCTCACACGATGCCAGTCATGGGTTGATCTCGTCGTGAGAGAGATACTTATGGCGCATTCGGCCAACGATGCAGTCGCCGCTGGAGCTGCTGCAGAATGCGTACAAGTACGCGCGCGTGGACGAAGTGCAGCAGCGTCTGCGCGAGTGCAAGGCGCAGGGCGTGGACATCAGCGGCATCGGCGGCGTGCGTGCCCACGGTCTCCGATAACTAAACTAATACGCTGACGCTGCCTCGTGACTGATTGTGATACTGTAGACGCTTCTCATCCGCGCGTGCCAGTTAGGACGCCTGGAGATCGCCGAGTATCTGCTGGAGAGCGGAGCGAGCGTTCATTCACTGGACAACAACGGATCCACGGCGCTCCACTGGGCGGCCGGTGGAGGGAAGCTGGCGCTCGTGGAGCTGCTGCTGGCGCACGGGGCGGACGCCTCGGCTATCAACAACTTCAACGAGACGCCAGCCCACCGTGCGATTTCTGTTAAGAGCGAGGCCTCCACTGGGATACTCAGCGCGCTCGTCGACGCGGGGATGGATCTCCATGTCGTGGGCAGGACGGTGAGAGTTGCGTGAGTGGCTTGCTGTTGCTGGACGCTTGTTGGTGGGCTGACGGAGACGGCAGGGATGGGACCAAGAAGGCTACACGCTGCTCCACTACGCGTGCCACCACAGCAACACGGCGGCTGCGAAGCTGCTGCTGGAGCTCGGTTTGCCGGTGAATGCGCGGAGCGAGTGGGGGAAAACGGCTTTGCAGATTGCCGTTGTACAAGACTACGTCAACCACCCGCCACTTGTAAAGCTGCTCCTCGATCACGGCGCCGACACTACGCAGACGTACGAAGGCGGCCAGAAGCTCTTGCAGCTCCATCTGGAACTGAATCCGAGTGTCGCTGTCATGCGGCTCCTCGTGGACCACGGGCTCGATCTCGCGGAGGCGATCAAGGTCGCGTTCTCACGGTCTCGTCCGCTGTTGTAGCTCACTGACTGACTGGCTGTGGATGGCGTGCATGCAGCCTGAAGACCCACCGCTCCATCGCCTTCTGAACGATCTGGGAAACCTCACGAGCCCAGGCAACGATGTCTACGAATTTCTCATCTACCATGGCGTCCCCGTCAACGGCCACGACAGTGTGCGTGGGAATTGCTGGCTTTGACGCCCGGCGGATTGACGGAAACTCACGGCCTCGGTGGTGTCTGTAGATGGGACGGACGCCGCTCCACGTCGGGTGCGCCAGCGACGACTTCGCTCAGCCATACCACAACCGGTTCTTACTGGAGCATGGCGCCCAGGACGCTCTCGTCATGGAGGATGCGGTGCGTAGGACCATACTTCTGGAGTTTGAGGAGCCACGCTGACCTCACAGAACGCTGGACTTGTTCCCGGTATGCAGCGTGGGTTCCTTCCGCTCCACTGTGCCGTGGCGACCTTACAGACGGGAACCTGGTCCGTGAAAGCTGCGTGCATTGAGCTGCTGCTGGACCACGGAGCCGATCCGAACGCCAAGACACGGGTTCGGCAATCGCCTTCGAAGCTAATTTGTCCTTTTTTGCGTCTTACTGATCGGTATCCTGTGATTGCATCAGGACGGACGATCGGCGCTGTGTCTGCTTGTCGACATCCAAAGGCACAGTGCTCGTGAGCAATGCGCGCGGCTGCTGTGTTCTCGTGGCGCAGAATGGGACGAGAGCTGCGAGAGGCGCCTCGCGCTCATGCAGCAGCTCATGGAAGCGGAGACCCTGGAAGGCGACGATGCGACGGACGAGCTCAGGAAGAGCGTCGTGCGTGTTGTCCGCGAGTGGAAATTCAAACTGAACGGGATGACTGCCTCGTCGACCGACAACCCACTCCTGATACTCTCCGGTCTGCGTGCGTGCATCCAGTTCTGGGCGGCAGAGAAGGCGAACGCCAGTGGCGAGCGCGTCGCCCTGTCGGAGATCCCGAGAGAAGTGTCCTGCCAGGGCGAGCAGCGCGTGCTAGCGTGGCTCGAGCAGCAAGGGCTCTCCACTGCCCTCCACCCAAGCAAGCGCGTGAAGAGATAAAAGACTAGAAAGGTGAGCTGCTCCAATGTAGCCATGTTGCTCCTCACTGAGCAGCTCAGGTCGCGACCATCACTCTCTCTGTGATTGATTATCGCGCCATCACAGGGAGAAAGACGAACGTAATGGAGACCGTGGCGGACGTCGGCGCGTGGCCCCGCAGCGTCGAGGACGCTGTGGATTTGATTCTGGCGGAGGCGGAGCAGCTGCGCGACGCTATTGATGGAGATCTCGCGCTGGTCCCAGTGGCCGCGGAGGCCCCGCGGAGCCGCAACTCCACGCGCCATCGGCGGCAGACGGAGGTCCAGTTTCTGCGGCGGCACATCACGGAGCTGGATGAGGAGCTCAAGCGGCTCAAGCAACGAAGAGAGGAAGGGGATGTGGTGGTTTTGAGGCCCAAGGCAGGCGTGTTGGCGTGGCAGCGACTGGCGCAGCGTCAGCAGATCGCGTGCAGTCGCAGCGAGCGAGAGAATGCGTCGCTGCGGCATCAAGTGATGCAACGAGCGCAGCAGATCAACAGCATCCGGAAGCTTCTGACCGACTGCCGCAGACAGAACTCACTCGGCCCCCCGCGATCGCTGCCTAAATGCGATGACGCGACGATGTTTGATGAACTCAAGCGCCAGGCAGCCGCCGCGTTTGCCAGAACTGAACGAGTCATCGAGGCGCACGGTGTCGCCATTGACGAGGGTGACGGCAGCCGCATCACGAACGAGTTCGACGCCGAGCAGCGCCAGCACGTGGAGCATCTCGCGTCGACTTTCGTGTTTCCGTTTGATGTCCACGCGACATCAGTGGCGCTGTGGAACGCACTGGCGACGATGTATTCCTCCCACCACTCGCCGCTCAAGGACCCGAGCGACGCGAGCTCTGCATCAATGAGTCTCACCAGCCAAGATCACGCTGTGAGGATTGAAGAGCGAAGCGATTCCGTGTACGCTGTGTGCTACGCGGCTCAGCTTCCTGTCCGAGGTGTGCCGATCTCCGTTCGAGTTCGAGACCTGGTCGTGCGGTACGAGTCAATCGACACGTCAAACAGAGCAGTGGTTGTGTGGCAGACGGCAGCAGAGCCCAGCTCAGCAGCGGACGTGTACGCCTCGCCTGTGGCCAGCAGTGGGTGGCTTGTCTTGCAGCAGCAGCCAGACGCGTGCCGCTCTACAGTCCTAGAGAGCGTGTTTGAGTTCCGCTCGCCGTCTCATGCTGCGGGTCACCAGGACAAAGAGAGAAACCCCGTCATGGACGCGTTGGTTCTCCTTGCGCAAGCCTGTGTGGAGAGCATCGCACTGCAAGTCGACAAGAACCTACTGTAATAATACTTACACTCATGCTGCCCTTCCACACACTCACGTCACGAAGCTGTCGCGTGCCGCTACACTACTGCTCAACACGGCAAATGGATGCGGGGACGCCCTTGTGACCCCATCGAAGAGCTCGCGTGGCCAGTGACGTGGGTGTGATTCCTCACACGGCGAGTCGCCACAATCTTGACGAGCGGCTCACGCCCCTATTAACAGCCATAGAGATGTAGACGACGGAGCATCCTAGGCAGGAGAGACCCAGGAACTCGTGGAGGTGGCTTCCCTGGATCCTCGCTCGCACTCGGCGCTTGTACCCATGTCGCAAATGGGTTCAGAACGCTCATCAAATGCTTTGGACAGTTCGCGGCAGAGAGTGCGGTCGAGAAAAGCTTCCATTTGCAGATGGAAGTACATGGGGCGCTGCTTGTCGATACCAACTGGATCCCCCACGCAGTGCTAATGCAGCGAGCGTACCCATCTGCATCGGCGCGTCGCGTAGTAACACCAGCGAGCGCAGAGTGAGCGAGAGAGAGAGAGAGAGAGAGAGCGTCCTGGTCGCGGCCCATACCCAAATCCCAACCCAAACAGTAATGGCGAACCAGGCGGGTGGACGTCACGCCACATGATGCGGCGGGATCTCCAGCTCAATGGGTGGGTCTCCCGATACAATCCTCTGATCCAGTCCCCTCCTCTCCTCTCCTCCTCCTCTCCACCCCAGACCTTCGACAACACGACCCGTGTTCCTCATTCCACAATCTACTTCCTCCT
>JAADXN010000082.1:0-52731 GCA_023337875.1 Pythium apleroticum | reverse complement strand
CCCCCCCCCCCCCCCTACGCTCGTTTGCTTTTGTTTGCACACTGAGTGTTCTCGTTGTTGTGAGTGACGCGATGCAGGCTCCTAGCGCGCCAGCGTTTGACGGTGGTGACCTGAGTGCGGAGGAGCTCTCCGACAGCTTGCTGGCGCTGGAGCTCCAGCGTTTCTACGAGCACCAAGAGGAACTCGCACTGCTAGATGAGGCCGTGGCGTATAGTCTCACTCTCGACGACGCGCGTCGCCTGTACGACGATGAACCCGATGACGAAGACGACGGCTTCGTCCAGATTTCGACGGCCCAGGACGGCAAGCCCCCGCCCGAGTGTTCGTGCTGCCTCGTGCAGCTGTCTCAGCCAGCGAAGCGTCGCGTGATGCCCTGTGGCCACTTGTACTGCGTGAAATGCATCGCCACGCGCTGCAAGATGGGCGTGCGCGACCGCTCGCTGGTGCCGGCGCACTGCTGCAAGAAGGAATTCCCGAGCGAGTACGTCAAGGAGACGCTCTCGGCGGTCGAGTGGGCGACGTACGAGCGGTTTGTCGACGAGAAGCAGTGGGTGCTCGCCGGCAACGGGCTCGCGCTCGTGTCGGACGCCGAGTACGCGGCCGCCGTCGCGCAGCACGGCTGGAAGCAGTGCCCGCAGTGCGGCGTGGGCGTGGAGCGCGTGAGCGGCTGCAGCGCCATGCGCTGTCTGCGCGGCCACCACTTCTGCTGGGACTGCGCCAGTGCGCCGTGTCGCTGTGCGACCGCGACGGACCTCCGAGTCTACGGCTACCGTGGTTGATGTGATGGAGCGAGCCCCGATCAGGGAGACGCGTGCATGTTGAAGTGGCAGCGAGTGGTAGTAGGTTTGTTTTGTCATAAGCCACAACATTTGGATCTTGAAGAGACGCCGCCACGTGGGAAGGTTGGTCTCCGCTATTGTGTGCTTGGTCTTCTGTAGCTATCACCATGACGGAGTCGTTCGCGGTGCTGTACGTGCGTCCGGAGATCGCCTCCGGATACTATCACATCCCAGCGGATCCAGTAGAGACGTCGACGCCTGCGGAGGAGACAGAGAGCGTGGCGCAGTCGCCACAGCCGCTGTTGCCAGGAGTACCGCCCGAGGAAGCCGCGTTCTTCCTTCCCAACGGCCAAGTCGTGAACGCGATCAGGCAGCGACTCGCGAACAGCGGCTTCTCCGTCGTTGATGAGCGCTTCCTCCGCCTCAGCAAACCGCAATTGCGGCGGCTCCACTTGGCCGCGTCGTCCACTGCCAACGACGACGAACAAACCCGCGCGGCGTTTCTGGAGCGCTTTGCTTGTGGCCCAACGCTCGCTCTTTTGCTGTCGCTGCCTTCCAGTGATCCTGATGCGGCGGTGGTTGCTTTGCAGGCCCTCGTCGGTCCAGACGACCCCGCGCTGGCTCGGAAACAGGCGCTCGGCGCTGGTGTCCCAGTCGATCAGTGGCCGCTGCGTGCCGTCTGCGGCGTGAGCACCGCCTTTCCTGGCGTCCAAGCGAGCGCGAATCTCGACTGCGCGACTCGCGAGCGGCTTGATCTCTTTCCAACGCCTCGCACGCCTTTGGAAAGCGCTGTCGTCGCGCTGTTTCCTTCGTTTGTGGACGCGATTCCGGACACCAAGGCCACCGTTCTGAGCCAGTTCAACCGCCATGGCGTCGTCGTGACAACAACACTTGACAGCCACTCGATCTCACCAGAGCAGCTCACTGCCATCGCGACAGCGGAGCTCCACGCGTCAACAGCGGACGCGGACAGGGAGACGTTCCGGTCAGAGCTGCACTCCAGCACGGAGGGCTCCACGAGCCTCGTGCTGCGTGTCGTTGGCTTCAATCTCGACGCTGTGCTGCGCCTGATCTTTGGTCCAGCCTCTACCACTCGCGCCAATCGGTTTTTCCCCGACAGTCTCCGCGCTCAGCTCACTAGTGCTCCGTTTATCGCGCTTGAAGACCACATCAAGTCCAGGGAAAACTCAGCGACGTGTCTGGAAACGGGCGTGTTTATCTCACTCCGCCCTGCAGCCATCGAGCAGCTCGCGTCTGAGATCGAGCGCGTCGACTCGACCTTCGCGGTCATCAAACCCAACGCCGCGTGCGACGGCGATGTCGTCCAGCAGATCCTGGAGGCGATTCGTCGCTTTGGATTTACGGTTGACAAGCAGCGTCGCATGCGTCTCACGCGGGCTCAGGCAGCGTCGTTCTACGCCGAGCACACGGGCAAGGGCTTCTTCGAGAGGCTGCTGGACTTCATGACCAGTGGGGAGATCGTGGCGATGCAGCTATCGCGCAAGCTCGCGATTCCGATGTGGCGTGCGCTCATGGGCCCCACGAACTGCCTCGTGGCCCGCGAGACCCACCCATGGACGCTGCGCGCTCGCTTCGGACTTGACGGCACCAAGAACGCGACGCATGGCAGCGACGCGCTGACGAGCGCACGGCGCGAGCTACGGTTCTTCTTCGGAGCGTCCACGCAAAACGCGCCTGTAGTGAGTGAGATCAGAGACCGTGGAGGCGTGGCGGAGCTGAATCTGTCGGCGGCTCAGGTAGCCAATGCGCCCCTGGCGCTGCCGTACCGACCGACAGACTCCCTTGAGAAGGTGCTCGTGCGAGGACTCGACGCGATGCTCCAGCACCAGCATCAGCAGCCGCTGAACGGTCCGCTGGCAGCCTGTCAGTGGCTGGGCGAGTGGCTACTGCAACAGAGCGAGCTCCAGAACCACGGAGCTGCTGAGAGCGAAGTCAAGTCGAAGTTGTCGACCGCCCGCCCGGCTGCTCGAGTCACTGGGACTCGAGGCGCTTCCTCGGCGTCTGAACCCGTCACGCAGTCGCAGTCGGCGTTTGGGGATTCCCACAAAGTCGTGGCTGTCATTGTAGACGCCTCTGTGTCAGATCTCATCAAACAGGCTGCGCACGTAGCAATTCGCCGGCGAGCGGAGGTCTCTGGGTACGCGTTTGTGGACGCGGGCTCGCCAGCAGCGTCGGCGGACTCCCTCGTTCGCCAAGTGCACGACGCAGGCCACCGCCGAGTCATTCTGTTCGATTGGGCTCCGGATGCCATGAGTGACGCGTGGGCCAAGACAAGCGGGGCCTTCCAGGTGGCGTCGCTGATAACGATCACAGGGGACTCGGTCCCTTCTGTTGCCAGCAGAGCTCACGGTCCGCGTGCGCTTCACACGCACGTGGTGGTCCCAGCGTCCGAAGTCGACGTCGAGACGGCTTTGCGGCCGCTCTTCCACTCGGTAATGGATCCCGTCGTGTGGCTCGTCGATGAAGACGGCGACAAATCGCCTGCCGCCGACTGGCAGCGTCTAGCGCATCGCTTTGGCGTGGCGTTCGTGTCGTTTGACGCCCTTGTTGCCTCTGAAATCGCGCGAGAACGCGATCCGAACGGCGTATTCACGCAGTGGAAGCGCACCAACGCCTCGCTGTCCACGGCGACGCTACTCGACGCTGTACGTCGCGTCGTTTTCGATCCCGCACGAATGGATTTCGACGGCGCGACCCACAACTTCTTGCTCTATGGCTTCCCCTGGCCGACAATGGACAGCGCCACCATCGAGAAGATTGTCGGGCGCGTCACAGGCGTGCTTCAGGTCGGCTCGTCGCCTCGTGAGTGGAGCCACGACCTCCTCAAGCGAGGAGTCGTGTGCACTGTGAGGGGCCCACGGAGTGACGAAGCTGCGCGCTCACTCGCGCCGTCCGTGACGTTCGTAGTGGGCGGTGGCGACGTCTCTAGTGTGCGAAGCGCCACCCTTGAGCAAGGCGCCGCGTGGCTCGACGTCGCCTCGCTCCCCGCGAAGGCCATCGCGTCGTCGGAAGTTGCAGTCGCCACGATGCGCCAACTGATCTTGGGGAAGAGCCGCAGCCGCCAGCACGTGGTACTGTGTGGGTACCCACGGTCTCAGCTGGACGCGGAGCTGTTCCTGCAGCAGGTCACGTCGCCTTCTGCGGTCGTCGTCGCCCCTCAAAAGACCTCGCTGTCCGCCGACCACGAGACGCTGCTGGCATTCCTGCAGCGAGAGGCGCCACACGTCGTCCAGAGCCTCGTGCCTGCCAGTGTGCCACGCCTGCGCGGGCTTCTCCGCTCCAAGAGCGTGGCATTTGCAGTGGGCGACCACTCTTCTCTCGACGCGACTCACTTGCGCTCGTCCCTGAAGCTCTTCGGCTTCAACCTCATCGACCTGCGTGGACAGAAACCGCTCTCTCCGCTTTCGATTGTGGACTTGCTGTCCTGTTGCGCGTCGCCTCGCTGCCTCGTGGTCGGCGGCGCCTCCAACGCCGACTATGTAAGCTGCCTCCCCCCTCATTGCTCTCACTTACAAACTGACAATTGTGCTGGTGTCTCCAGTTCCGCGCTGTCTACTCGGCTCTGGGCGACGCACTCGTGCGAGTCTTCGTGCTCAAGCAGCGCAAGCAACAGCCACCTCCCAAGCCCCGCACTGACGACGACGACTACGACTCGGAGGAGGAAGCCGAGCGAGAGAAGCAGCGCCAGCGTGAAGCTGCCACGCTTTCACCTGAGCTCACGCAGCTCGTTCAGGCCTTCGCAGCCAAGCCCGTGACGCTGCGCGTGGACGTCGTGTCCTTCCTCCAGCCGCAGGAGGCCCACGAGAGCTTCGTTGCGGCGCTGCGACCGCGCATCGTCGCCGTACTGGGCCACAGCCACACCTTCTACCGTGACGCCACCCGCGCCGTGTGTCTCGCCCAGCAGCTTCCCTTCGTCGACTTGTCTGTGGCTCCAAACGCGAAGACACAAGCGCCGGCAGAGTCGTCGAACGCCACTTTCGCCTCGCAGCTCACACGACTCCAGGGGATCGTAGCTGCTTCCAGCGCGTCGACGCTCGTGGTCGACGGCTTCCCTCGCGCAATGCGAGTGGACGACGACGCGCTCGTCCCGCCGTACGCCGCGCAGCAAGTGCTGCTCCTGGAACAGACCGTCGCGCGCCTGCCGCTCGTCGTGCGCTTCCACGCGGCGCTGGACGTTTTGCTGGAGAAGAAGCCGCCGAGCGTCAGCCGCAACGCCCTGGAAGACGCCCAAGACGCACTGGACGACGCCACAGGCGACCTCGTGGAACTCTTTCGTCGAGCCAAACCCGCTGCGGGGGCGGCGAGAAGTCTGCGCGACGTGTCGTGCGAGCGTGAGCTTCAGGACGCGCAGGACGAGTTCACGGACGTGCTGCGAAGCCAAGGAATCGTGCGCCAGCAGGGTTGAGTGCACAAGAGGTCTCACTTTGCATTCGATCGTGGGGTGGTTTATAATACACTTTTGTACGAGTTCTCTAGTTCGTTCTATCTCCAAATTTCTTACTCCTCGGCGCCACTCGTGCGCTCGCCGTCGTCGTCCTCCGAGTTGTTGGCGTCGTCGCGCTGCTTGAGCATCTTGCCGTGCTTGATGCAGAAGCCGCCGCTGCGCGCCGCGTGGGAGCAGCCGCTAGTGGCGCAGCGCTTGCCGCCGCCGTGCGAGTAGCACACGCCGCCCGACTGCGCGCTCTTGGTGCAGTTGTCGACGCCGCAGCGACGCCCGCCGCCGTGGGCGATGCAGTAGCCGCCGCGGTGCGCGCACTTCTGGCAGCCGTCCATCTTGCAGAAGTGGCGGCCGCCGTGCTCCATGCACAGGCCCTTGCGGCGCGCGGCGTTGCGGCAGTTGTCGCGTCGGCAAAGCGCCTTGGGCGCCGACGCAGAGGACGAAGACGCGGCCGAGTTGGTGGGCGACGGCTCTGGGTACTGGCCAGTGGACGCAGGCGCGTAGTGGAGCGTGTCGACGCTCTGGCGGCGGAAGCGCTGGGCGCGCACGGACGATGGCGACGGGCGCAGGATTGGCGCGGCGTGGAAGACGAGCGGTTCGGAGTAGCGGCGCGTTGGCGCCGGCAGGGACAGCGACGGCAGCGAGTGCGGGCGCTGGTCGTAGCTGTGGTCGTAGTGGTGGTGGTGGTGGTGGTACTGGTGGCCGGCGTTGCTCAGTGGGGACGCGCTGACGGGGGCAGTCGCGTAGATGTAGTGGGGAGGGTGGTGGGGGATGGCTGGGCGCTCGAGCGCGCGTGGCTGGTCGAAGCGCAGCGGCGGCAGTCGCGTGGGGGAGGGGACGGAGGAGGGGGAGGAGGAGGGCGCGGGAGTCGCGGCGTCGCTGTCGGCGTGGAAGTGCGCGGCGCAGAGCCCGTGGATCTTGGCGAAGTTGGCGCAGCCCAGCAGGCGGCAGCTGCGCGGCAGCGCGCGCACGAGCGGCGGCACGTGGCTGTCGCTGTGCACGTAGCTGGGGCTGCGCGTGAGGCTGCTGTGATTGATGTTGCTGTGGTTGATGCTCTGGTTGAGCGGACTGATGGAGGGCAGCGTCGCGAGCGGCGGCAGCTCCTGCGACGACGTCAGGCGGAAGGGCGTGGTCATGGCGACGGCCATGAGGCAGGGGGACTAGGAGACGTACTGTAGTGGGCGGGCGGCAAAAGCGCGAGTGAGTTGAGTCGGCAGCGGCGAGGCGCAAAAGTATCCATCCGGCGAGCAGCCACGCAATGCAATGCTGCTTCGGCCTGGCTATGTGCGATCGGATGATCCCACGGGCGTAAGGGGTAGGGCGCGCAGCGACTCACACTTGATACTTGGCCGTCGAGACTGGACTTGACATCTTCATTTCCAGCTGGCTCCGCGCAATGCCATGGGGACAGATGGCGGAGCGGCAAGAAATCCACCAAGACGCGGTGCGGTGCGGGTGGTCTAAAGACTCCGGATGCTGGACGCTGGAGGCTCGATGCTGGATGCTGGATGCTGGACGCTGGACGACGAACGTTGGGGTGTCCCCATCCAGAAATCCAGTGAAGGGCAAGCAGGATTATACTGCGGTGCCAGGGTCTGTAGATCAGTTCGAGCAACGCCAGAGGACACTGCCTGTAGTGGCTCTGTGCGAAGGGCCGTGGAGGCGACGTCACTGGCCGCTTTTGCACTGTGGATGTTGAAGCGGCCGCGACCCAACAGAAGTATGGGTTTATTCTTGGCTCGTCACTCAAAGTCTTCCCAGGATCGCACGTGGTTTGAGTCAAACCGTTTGACGGGTACTGTATAGACGTTACAGTGCGGGAGCGCTCCAAGAGACTGCATGTGGGCAAACGCAGAGTCTCCACTGGGGACATTTCTTGCAACGTCTGTGTAATAAAGAGCGTAGCAGCCACACCGAGTCCAGTGCTAGAGGCTGCAGCGCTGTCCGTGTAGCGTTGTGCTAGCCGTCGCGGCATTGTGGTGATTGAGATCACATCTATACTTCTCCAGAGAACGGACGATCTCCGCCTCGCCACACGACTGGGGGCTGGCTCGGAATCCGGATTCCGGACCCTGGGCGCGGCTTCCCACCGGTGGCTTGTGAATCCAGTAGCGGTGACGCCGTGTTCGAAGGGGGCACTTGGTGTGACAACACGTAACGTGCGTCTCCCTGGATAAGAAGGCCATCGCACAGAGCCTCGCACGTGAACAGCCAGCCGTCGACCCTCTCCGCATGCTTGTAGATTCTTCCACTCGGTGTTGAAGCAGCATCACCAAGATGTGCTTGCAGTGGATTCCGGATTGACGACCACAACGGCGATCCATCACACACGTCCAGCTGCAACTGTCCGGAGTGGAAATCCACTCGCCATCTGCATCTGGGGATCCGCGCGTCGTGTCCACGTCCAGATGGAAGAGACTCCGGATTCCAGGCGCGCTACGTTGCCGTACTTCATCGCCAACGAAATCGCACGAGCCAGCACTGGACGCTGGATTGCTGGATCGGGTGGGCGCTGGCTGGTTCTGGATAACATGGCACTCGATGTCGTCCCTACACTTCAACGCCACGTGACGTTTCCCTGCACGACCCATCGAGACGGCCATGTGACAGGCAGAAGAGGTTCTTAACGTCACGACACCAGTTCGTATCACATTTCATCAAGTGACAGTTGGCCACACGGAGTTTTTTCCAAGCTGGGATCAATATGACGTCGAATCCGTCGAATGCGAGCGCGCCCGACGCGTCGACAGAACACCAGCAGCTATGGAACCTCATCGTACTGCAGAGTGAGGCAGCGCAGGCACGTCTGCGCGAGTTCCACCAGCAGGTGGAGATCTACATCCAGCACACGGGCGCGTCGCCCTTCGCTGAAGATACCCCCGAGACGGCGGCCCACGACGCCGGTACGCTGTCTGTGCGGGAGCGCACGACGCCCGCGCACATCGCGCCGCTACCCGTGGTCTCGAGTGTGATGCAGCAGATCCGCAGCGCGCTCTGCCAGTCGGATGGCAGCATCCGTGACGCCGAGGCCATGGCGCAGTTCACCAAGCGAATCAAGGACCAGGCGGAGACCGCGGACGACAAGCTGCAGGTGGTGTTCATCCTCACGGCGTCGTTTAGCGCCAACGAAAGTAGCGAGTTACAGTCGACCTTCGAGAAGGACGGGGGTTACGGGGTACTCGTCGAGTGGTTCGAGCAAAGCTGCACTAATTCGGACGACATGAGCAAGGGTCTAAGCCGGATCGTGCTCCAGTTCTTCCAGCGCCACAAGCCGACGATCGCATTTAGTCGCAAGCGCGTCTTAACGAAACTCATCGAGCTGCGCTCGCGCCCGGGCGTGACGGGGCGGCAGGTCAAGTCTCTTCTCAAGGAGACTATCGAGATTTACAGCAGCTGAGTTGCGCTAACGTTAGTCCATTAGCGTGAATATGACGTGCGTGATTTAGCCGCTCCTCTCCCCTCCTCTCCGCTCCTCTCCTCTCCTCTCGTCCTCAACGTGGATCTCCTCTATAAATACTCCCCTCCTCGTCCTTATCAAACCATGACCACGCCTCCGCTCCTCCATCACCTCTCCTCTGTCAGTCCGCGGATCTCCTAGTCATCAATCATGCAGGGCTTCCTCGACCACCTCGAGGTCTCGGGCCACGTTGTCCACAAGAAGGCGTGGACGCGCCGCTTCTTTCGCCTCAACGACGCCTTCCACTGCCTCGAGTTCTTCGCCGACGCGTCCATGGAGACGCGCAAGGGCCGCGTGGAGCTCAAGCACGCCCACGTGGCGTCCGCCGACGAGCTGGGCGAACTGCTCTTCAGCAGCGCCAAGGGGGCGGCGGCGTCCTCCCCCACGAAACTCAACGGCAAGATCTCCATCGAGAACTCGCGGCGCTTCGTGTTCCGCGTCGCCGCCACGGCCACCGGATCCGCCAGCACTGAGCCCACCGAGATCCACTATCTGTGCGCAGAGATCCCGACGGCGGACGCCGACTCGCCTTCGAGCGTCGACTCGGCCGCTAGTCGCCAGTGCATGGAGCAGTGGCTGCGAGCACTGCGAGCTACGGCGCTGCGAGCGTCGACACCCGCAGTCTCGGCCGTCGCGGCGGTGGATCTGCGGGAGCTCAACGCCAAGATCGCCCAGTATATGGACGGACTCCACATCTCGGCCCACGTGACAGCGCGCAAGGAGGATGCGTCGGCCAAGGGCGTGTACGAGCTCACGGTCCAGGCGTGGACGCTGCAGCGCGAGCTGCTTCCGTCGGACGACGACGAGAGCCGCGCGGACGAGTGGCAGATCCTCGAGTACTCGTGCGCGTGGTCGGTCAGCAAGACGTCGGCGCAGCTCCGCGATTTCGACGCGCAGCTGCGGCACTTTTTCGGCGACCAGCTCCGCGACCTCGTGCTGCCGTCGTTCTCGGGCGTGCGCGCGTACCTCAAACACAAGGACGAAGACGAGAGCGAGCGCCGCATCGGTCTGTACAACGAGTACTGGAACACACTGCTGTGTCTGCCGGCGTTCTCGGTGTTTGGCAGCGACGGCGGCGCGATGCTGGACACGTTCCTGGAGATCTCGACCCACTTGACGGCGTTCAAGAAGCTGGAGAAGCAGAGCGGGCAGAGCCTCAAGCTCCGCATGAAGAAGGTCGTGCCGTGGCCCGAGCGCGAGCGGTTCGAGCAGATGTACGCCATCCACTTGGAGATGGTGCGTGCCCAGAGCGAGAAGAAGCAGCGCCAGGCGAGACAGTCGCGACGCACGTCCGCCAAGGCGAAGGCCGAGCGAGAGCAGCGGCAGGAGTCGCATCGCCATCACCACCACAGCCACCGTCGCAGTGAGAAGGCTGTCGTGGAGGAAGAAGCGGAAGCGGAGGTGGAGGTGGAGTCGCCGCGGCCAGTGGAGACGACGGAAGAGGTTAGCCGACTGGGAGGCTGGAGTTGTGTGTGATGGGTGGCTAACGGAAGTGTTGTTGTTGTAGACGGGCGAGTCGGTCCACGAACGCATCGCGCGCATCGGCCACAAGCTGCTGGTGGAGGCCTTCCAGGCGCCGAGCCCAACCCACGCGAGAACGGCTTCGATCACGTTGTGAGCCTACACAGCGGTCAGTGTAGAGACTTCCACCCTAATCGCAGCCCCGCCATCATAATATCAACTGTCATTACGGAATACCGGCGCTGGCACCTACCCTTCGAAGTACTCGTCGTCGTAGAGCTCTGCACTCGGGTCCTCCTCTTCCTCGTCATCGTTGCCTTGATCCTCACCAGCGAAGCGCTTCCACAGCATGTCGTCCTCTTCTCCTCCGAGCTGTTTCGCTTGGACGGATGAATCACTGACGCCGGCAGTGGATCCACCACCTGCTAGTGCATGGCGAGCCGCGTCGAGAGCTGCGCTGATCAGGTCCTTCCCTTGCAGCTCAGACTCGTGCGGTGTACTGTCGTCGTGGCGGTGCTTCTCACGCCCTGATGGAATCTGAGATCTCAGTTTATCCACCAGTCTGTTGCTGCGGTCGGCTGATCCCGACGGGCGTGCAACTGCTGCGGCTTCGATAATATTCACCAAGGCTGCATTGCTGGTGGCACTGCTGACCTTCGCTCCACTGGCGGCGTCTTTTGACTTGCTGGCAACTCGCACTCTGGACATTTTTGGTTTCTTCTGAGCTTCTGCGTCGTGCTCGTCGCCTTCCGTCTCAAGAGGACCGCCCAGCTCCTGCAGCATCGCTAGCGCCGCTCGATGCTCTTGCTTGAGGTCTGACAGCGAGACGCCTGTGCGCGTCTTGAGCTCGCTTGGCTTTGCCTTCTTCACTGCGCCTCCGCCCGTGGCGGGCTCCTTGTCTCCGTCCGCCTGTGCATGCGACTTGCTACTCGGCTCCTTCTTCTCGGCTGCGGCACTGGCGACAACCACCTTGGGCTTGGACGACTTCTTGATCTTGACAAGCGTCGAGTCGTCCTCCCGAGCCGCCTTCTTCTGCTTTGCCTCCTTCACGGGTGGGGCAGCCTTGACAGTCGCCTTGTACTCGTCAACGTGCTCGACCTCTGGCCTGGATGCGACTTTCGTTATCTCGACGTCCGCAGTCTTCTCTCGATTCGTCTTCATCATCAGCTTGAGCTGCTCAAACTTCTGTGACAGATCCAGTTCGAGTGGCGGCACCATCGATGCACTCGTCTTGCTCTTGCTGCTATTGTTGTCGCCGCTGCGGTTGTTTGTCACGAGTGACTTCTTCGACTGCGGGGGTGACGGCACCTGCGGCTCCTCCTCATCATCATCTTGTTGCCCACAGTGACTGAGGTCGAGATCGTCTTCGTCGTCCAGTTCGTTGAGAAGGTCCATCGCGTTGCGGTCCGCGCTCGACGGAACGATGCCGATGCGACGCGGTGCATGTAGCTCACTCTCACTGCGGACTCCTGCGCGACTGTCGAGGAGGCTGCGGTGGCTCGCAGACGATGACGCCGTCGAGGATGCTGTTGGCAGCCGCGAGTCCGAGCGACTCGCCAGTCGTTCGCTGCGGTCTGCGTTACCGCTCAATGGCGGCAGTCGACGCTCAGAATCTCGGCTACCGAGGCTGCTAGATGATCGTGCGGATGACTTGTCTCGTGCCGGGTATTTCGCGTCATGTTCCGCGAACGCTTGGATATTGGACGCAGGGTGGAACAGTCCATCGGCCGCGGCGTGGACGTCGAAGCCATCGAAAACGGACGGCGGCTTGGCTGCCTGTGGCAGAAACTCGTTGTAGAACGACGTGCTGCTGCTACTGCTGCCGCTGCTGTGGTTATTGTTGTTGTCTGAGTCACTCTCGCGCTGGTGCAGACGTGAGGACGGCCGCGCGTCCTGCTCGGGGGTCTTCTTTTTCTTCATGGCTGTTGTGAACAACACAAAGACACCGTCAACTACTGCGTTTTCCGCGGGCATCTGAAAGGCAAGTTGAACCCACTCTTCAGCTTGTGCTCGGCCGCAGGATGGAGCTGGTTCGACACCGTGGACTTGATGGTTGACAACCGCTTGACGCGCGACGCTTCTGCTTTGGCCCTATAACGCATTCATTGAAAGGTGAGGGAGACCACCAGGAAGAGGCGCCGGCAGCTACGTGTACACTTACATCATGACACTGTCCACGCGCCGGTTCTTCTTCGGATCCGCCCAGTTGTACTCCATGTTGCTGCCCGTCCACGCGCTTTTCACGCCGCACTGGAGACACCACACACCTTGACTATCCCGAAGGAGCTGACAACCGTGACGGTCCTGGAAGCACTGGGCTTCGAAATAGCTGGTGCTGATAGATGCCGCCGCCAACTGCTCGCTAAGAATACACGTATGCCCCCGCTACCTACACAGCATCAAAGTACATCGCAGATCCCCAGCCACAACAAGCATCACACTCCCGCGTCGAACTGCCATCATGCTCCCGCCGTATTCACATCACTTTCTTCCTGGTCGCTCCGAGCTCCCTTAGTTCTTGTCCTGATCTTCTTCTTTCATCTCAACGTCTTGGTCAGTTGATGGCTTCACTTCCGCACCTTCGTCCTGGCTGTTGAGATCCACCATTTCCTCATCGGCTTCATCGTTGTGGGCTTCTTCGTCCGTACGGTCGTCAATCTCGACACTTCGTCGCGGCGACGACAGCACTGAACTGTTTTCCACCGAGTTCGGGGCTCCAGGGGGCATGCCTTTCGGGCCACTCGATCGAATGCGGGCCTGGCTCCAGTCGGGCACGACGCCGTGGTGGCCGTAGTCAAAGAACAGCTCGTCGCCTTCCGCGATTCGGCGCTTGGCGTAGAGACCGATGCGGTGGTCGCCGTTCACCATCATGATTCGCGCCGCGCAGTTCGGATCCGTGGACGAATGGTTCGCGAATTTGCTCTTGTTGCCCTTGCGCGCAGCATCAACGACGGCGTCTTCATTGAGGTCGAACAGGAAGCTGACGGCGTTGCGGTCGTACACGTTACCACGTCGCTCGGCCTCGTCCTGCGAGAGCAACTCGCCCGTGTACTCGTAGATGAAGTCGCCTTCACCGATGTCTTCCAAAGCGAACGCGCCCCAACCGTGTGTCTTCGACTGGGCGACACCAACCTTGCGGTGCATGCCTCGCAAAATGTTCGTGTTTGCGCAGACGCGAAGCTTCTTGCTGCTCTTGCTGTGGCTACTTGGATCCACAGCCAGCAGCGGGACCTCACACGCGCCACAGGTCCCACACACGTCGGGGTCGCACTCGCGGCCTGAGAAGAAGCACGGACACGCCATGGTGCCGCATTCGCCGCGAGCGCAGCGACATCCAGGAAAGCGGTTTGCACAGTCACGCGGGCAGCCACATGACTTCTCGCAGAAGTGGTCGCGGCGCATACACGAGCAGTCGTTCGCATTGCAAGACACGTGGCCTCCGCTGTGGTGGCACGGGGTGAACTGGTGGTTCGCGCCGCGGTCTTTCATACGCTGGAAGCGCGTTCGCAGCAAATGCTCCTGCGAGTTGGCACGAATTGACGCGAACTGCTCCACGCCATGAGCATAGTTGCCACTGTGTTGACGCAGACGCTGCAGGTTTGCACGCGCGGCAGCGACGTCGTCGAGCTGGACATCCTGGGCAATCGCTTGCAGTCGCACTTGGACTTGAGCGCAAGTCTTGGACTGCAGCACGTTAGACAACACGCATGGGTTGGAGCCGAGCTTGCGCTGCGCGAGTTCCAGCATCGCCAGCTCGCCTTCCGACCAGGTGACCGGAGCACAGCCATTCTCCGACACTTTCTTGTAGCAGCTTGCGGAGCACGCGCCACTCTCGTTGTCCAATAGCGCCTTCACCTTCGTGCTCGTCACGTTCTTGTAGATCGCTTCGTACCCGAGGTATTCGGACCTGTCGGCACCCGAGCCACCTCGCTTCGGTGATCGACCCTGGAAACTCGGAGCTCTCTTGCGCTGGGGTCTCGAGTGCTGCGCGACCAGCAGCGTGGACGCCTTCGTCGCCGCGGCTGTGATAGATCGCACTGACCGCCGCACCTCCGTCACCTCCACCTCTTCGGACACTGCATCCACTTCTATTTCTGCTTCGCTCCGAACCTCGACGGCCGTCGTTGTCATCGTTGTCGTCGTCGTTTCAACCACAGCCACCACCGAGCTGACTTCCGTCGCCTCTTCTTTCACGGATTCCTCTTCCATCTCACGTTTATCATCGTCGTCCAAAAGATGGTGGAGCGATGTTTTCACCACCGGGTAGACGGGGTCCGTGCGAGCTTGTGCGGTGGGCTGCTGGACGCCGTGAAGCTGGCAATTGTACACGTAGCAGCGCCGACAAAACACGGCGCGGAAGCCCTTCAAGAGCGACTCGGGAGACGCCGCCGCGCCACTGGTCACCCGCTGAGGTTCTGACGTATCGTTCTGCGTTCCACCTCCACCAGAGAGCCGCTCTCGCAGTGATCCAGGCTGCGGGTTTCGTCTTCGCTGGGACTGGAGCTGCAGCAGTCGCTCGTTTGCGACCCGCAGCTGTAACGCCGTGTAGTCGGTCTGTGGCTGCAGACACCAAGCCAGCTCCTTGAGTGCGTGGAACGCTCTCGCATCGCCATCGCTCGCTCGCACGACGTATCGCAGCACGTACTCGTTCTGTTCGTCGTCCAAAGCCGACACCGCCGCCTTCTGCGTCGCCTCGAAGCTCGGGAACTGCGTAAACTGCGTGTCGGCCTTGTTCTCCTGGCTGAAGAACGGCACGTAGCGGATGATCGGGTCGTCGTCCACGGGCAGCGTCGCGCGCACACCGATACACGCCGTGGAGCGGCTGATGGACGGCAGCGCGTTCAGAAACACGATCTCCTTGGGCAGAGACGCACGCTCGCGAACCGTGTTCTCGCCTTTGCCCACGAAATACGTCGGCATGGCCTCTTCCACGTCCTCCGGAGTCGCCAGCGTGGCGTTCTGGAGCAGCTTCTTCGCCGCCAACTCGTGCAGCTCCGGGATCACCACTGGCTCCAACTGCTTCGCCATCGTCGTGAACTGGAGTCGTCTAGCTGCCAGTTGCCCCAGGCACGCGCGGACGTCGCGGCGCGTGGTCTGCAGCAGGTGGGCCACGCGCTTCTTGTGGCAGCTCTTCACGAGCGGCTGCGCCTCGGCCAGCAGCGAGCCCACGCGCGCCTTCATGTCGTCGCCATTCGCAGTCAGCGAGCCCACTGCCACTGGCTCGAGCAGCACTTCACACTGCGTGGCGATCTGCTCGTCGTACGCTTCCAGCGGCTTGTCCAGCGCCGTAGTGAACGGCTCCATGATCTTCACCGGCAGCAGATTCGAGGGCAGCTCGGCCGCGCTCTTGAGCTGTAGGCGGCGCCACACCGTCGAGTGGAGCACGGTGGCGTGGACGGCGTCTGCCAGCGTCGTGAAGGGCTTGGACTGCGGGCCGCTGCCATCCAGAGCCATGGCAGGCATGGCACGCCACAGCGCGTCCTCCCCTTGGCCCAAGACAGCGTCCAGCTGAGGCGACTGCGCCTCCCGTCGCTTAGCGCGGCGTGCGCTGCGGCGCTCCTCGGCCCGCGAGCGCTTGCTGCTGCTTCCGCTGCCTCCGCCGTTGCTCGTCGCCGCGTCCAGCGACCGCTTCTCGCCCTTGCGGAACGCCGCCTGCTGGTGTTTGAGCTTCGCGATGGCGCGGTCCTGGTCCTGCAGCTGCGCGTACCGCACGGGCTCGACGCGGCGTCGGCGAGAGGACGCCGACGCCGACGGCTTGGTCACCGACCGCGTCGAGCGGCGGGGCGCGTCCTCCTCCTCCTCCTCTGTCTTCTCCTCCTCTTCCTCTTTGACGTCCACCTCCTCTGCCTGCTCCTCTTCCGCTGGCTGCTTGTGGATCTCCTCCGTGGCTCCTCCGTTGTGCTCCGCCATCTCTACGTCCTCGTCCTCGTCCACGTCGAAGGGCGTGGCGCGGTTGCCGGCCTCCTGCGGCTTCCCCTCGAGTCCCTCCACGCCAGCAGCTACGCAGCAGCCAGCGCCAACAGCCCAGTAAGTCCTCTATTAAATGCATGTCGTTGCCACACGCCTGAGGCTCCACAGACAGAGAGATACGCACCGCTGCTCCGGCCGGCCATGTTGCCCTTGGTGATGTTCCCCCCGTTCACTGTCCAAACCGTGGCGTGGAGGCGTACCACTCGAAAGCGCGGGAAGTTACGTAACAGGACCCACGTAGCAGTTACAGACAACTCCAATACCGACATGAAACCGGTTTCAATTCCGGTTCTGACAGTTTGGGTCGACTTCTGTGATCCTCATCTTCTGTTCTGCCAATCAAAATGAGTTCCACACCGGTGCTGGCACGCGTTGCATTAAATTTTTAGATCATCAAGAAGCTGGACTAAACTTGTAGACCAAGCACGATGCTCATGACCATGCGTGTGGCGATGCGGCGCCAGTGGCCGGCGCTGTATGGCGCCGTGGCTGCGCGTGGCAACGCCACCGTGCACGCGCGTGCCATCGAGCAACTGACTGCTGGCTTCGTGCGGACGTGTGCGACGGCGCGCACTGCGCCCAGGCTGCGGTTAGTCTCCGGCGCGTGTGATATCCCGCACCCGCAGAAGCGATCCACGGGCGGCGAAGACGCGTGGTTCATCTGCTCCAACACGGTCGGCGTGGCCGATGGTGTCGGAGGCTGGGCGCGTAAGGTGCGTTGGCTCTGTGGGTAGTGAGTGAGCTCAATGGAAACTCTTGTTGACGGTTTGATTGCCTACGTAGGGAGTGGACTCGGGAGAATACTCGCGTACGCTGATGAATTCGGCGCACACTGTGGTCGGCAAGGCTGTGCCCACGAAGGAGAGCCTGCCGACGCCTCTGGAAGTGCTCACCTACGCGCACAGCAAGGCGAAGGTGCGATTTGATGTCGTTACTCCCTCTATGAAGTGGCTGACTGATGCGTTGGTGTTTCTCAACCTATAGTGCCCAGGAAGTTCCACTGCCTGTATCGTGCAGCTTCATGGTACGCATTTGCGTTTGCTGCTGTCTCTCGACCTGTCCTAATGAGAGTTTTATCGACAGACTCGTCGTTGAGAGCGATCAACTTGGGCGATTCAGGGTTCCTCGTTTGCCGACGCCTGCCGAATGAGAATGCTGCTGGGGAGATCAAGTGGCAAGTGGTGTACGAAGCTCCGCATCAGTGCCATTACTTCAACTGCCCATTCCAGCTCGGACACCAGAACGGCGATTTGGTACGTAGCCATCATCCTAAACCGCGGGAGGCCTTCATGGATGCTAATATTTGCGCTTGATTGCAGCCTGAAAATGGCCAGCTCATCGATTTGGAGACCCGGGAAGGCGATTTGATCATCCTCGGCACGGACGGGCTGTACGTTTTTCCTTCTTTCGATTGATGGTTGCCGCCGTTGCCCTATCTGACGGTCTCTGTGACGGATGTGACAGATTTGACAACCTCTTCCCGGAGCAGATCGCCACGCTGCTGGATTCGGTGCTCCCATCTACGCCTGAGGAGGACGCTGAGAGCATGGAGAAGGTGGCATCGTGTATTGCGCACACAGCCCACAAGTCGGCCAAGGGCACGAAGACGCACACGCCGTTCGCAATAGCCGCTCGCAAGGCCGGCTACGACTACCTGGGCGGCAAGATGGATGACATCACGGTCATTACGAGTCTCGTGGCGTCTCACATGTAGAAGTACATGATGTAGGGGATTAATGTCGGCACGACTGCAACGAAATGATACAAGTACTGGGACTGAAGATCCCAATCGGTGGGCTCTGGACGTCGGCGGCGAAGGCCATCCAGCATCCCAAACATATCCAGAAGTCGGTCCGGAAGAAACGCGTGGCGGTGTCATTTTCTTCGGCTTTTCCGTCCAGAAGAAGACGCCGCTTGGTCCAGTTGACGAGCAGCCCTGATGAAGCCACGTTGAAGATGTCCATGATCGATCCAGAATCAGGGTCAAGTCGAAACGACGCTTGCCCTGCCATACCTTATAGAGCCAGACGGGCCGCTCTCTTCCTCCATCTCAAGAAAGGTGTTACACACTCGCCTCAGTGCATTCGGGATGTGAAAGCTAGATCAGCGTCAGAAACACCCTGACGTTGTCGGTCTTCAAGACTCGCCAAGACTCGCGACGATCAGTGAATGAATGAACAGCTCGATTGCTCGAGCCCATCTGTCATAGAGCTCGCCGCGTCACCGGTGCTGTAGCTCTCTTCCGTACTAGTACTACGCTGCAATGTGCTGAGCGCATCCATCCCACACTGCTTGTAGTCTTTCACGGTCCCCGATCCTCTCCAGCTGGGGTTTGGAATCAAAATGCCATGAATTTGCGGTCCGATTTCCTGAAGTTCAGCAATCAGACTCACTGTGAAAATGCATTTTGGGGATTCTCTGCACGGTAGGGTTGTGAAGGGTGAAGGGTTGCGAGTAACCCTCGTCCGATTGTGGCTACGAATCCAGCTGGGATTTTTGCCTTGATTTCGTAATTTACGGCTCTCTTCCACCAGCCAAGTCGCAAAATTTCTGAATCAGGGTCACGCATTGCCTGGGTTTTCGCCAGTCTTTCCCAATTGGCTCTGTAGTTTACGGCGCCCCTCAGTCAACTCAGCCATTGAGCTCTCTCTCGCACTTGCCACAAGTGCACAACGTTCCCGCCGAGAAGAGCAATTCGGCCATTTGGAAGCTCAAGACACGGTGTCATTTTCCGCGATCGCACAACGAACAGGGAAACCCCTGCACCTTTACCGCGACCGGCTCTTCGAGAGAGCCCAGGCCGTTCTGTCAATCCAGACAAGTCGTGCCACCTGCTGCTGGGTGGGGCCGCGTTTCCAGACTTTTAGGACAGGTGTGGCTCTGAACAGTAGAAGCGCACTCCGGTTTCCTCGCGTTCAGTAGAGGAAGGAATTCAACTTACCAGCGACTGCCTCTATCGTTGGTATTTACTTCGCAGTCTAAAGCGCGAGATCAGTCAGAGCGCGCCACGAGCCGCATCAATCAAGGTCTCCAAGTGTGTGGCGGCGTGCGTTGTCCATCAGAGAGAAGAAAAATCAAAACAGTAATGGCGTGGCATCGAGCGATGCTTGTGGCGGCTGCGGCCGTCGCAGTGCTCGCCGGCGACACGCGCGCGCAAGGTGAGTCCCCCTGCGTCTCCATCAATCACTCCGCCTCCATCAGCGATGCTCAGGGTGCTCACCGCGATCTATCTCTCCTTCACTGCAGATTGTCCCCACGGCCAGTTCTCCGTTAGTGTCCTCGATAACCCACAGGTCCAGTGTCTCGCGAGCCGCCCATGTTCAGGCGTCTACGGGCCGCAGGGCCTCGTCATGGGCGTGGGCGCGTGTCCAGGCGGCACGGGCTGTGCGCTGCTGCCGCACAACCCGACGGTCATGGGCTGCGTCATCGCCGGCCGTGGCGACGTGTCCTACGTGAACCCGGACGGCTCGCTCACGCGCGGCGGCGTCGTGATCTCCGGACCGCCAACGATCACGACCACGACGGAAGGAACCAACACCAACACGAATACCAACACCAACACCAACGCGGGCTCCAACACCAACACCAACACGGGCTCCGCGTCGACGACGCCGGCGGCGACGCCGTCGACCAACAACAACGCGGAGACGACAACGGGCAACAGCACCGCGGCGGCCACGCCCTCGCCAACGCCAACGACCAACGTGCCGACACCAGCGCACGTCAAGCCGGATGACGCGGCGGGCGGCAGCGACGACGGCTCGGCTTCCAAGGCGCCGACCGCGACGCCGTCGGCTTCATCGGGAAAGCCGGCGGCTGGCAGCGGCAGCGGCACGACGGAGAGCAGCGTGACCACGACGTCGCCCACGTCGTCGTCCACGCCGCAGGCCAACCAGCAGAACGCGCTCGACGACATCTCGGGCGACATCGCGTCCAACTCCAAGGCCAGCCGAGGCAGCAATGGAGTCGGACTCAGCACCATCATCATGATCGTCGTGGGCTGCTTAGCAGTGGTCGCCGTCATCGCCGGCGTGTTCGTGCTGAGGAAGAAGAAGGAGCAGTCGGCCCAGACGCCCGTGGGCGGCGCGGGCGACGTCGACGACTACGGTGCCGCGTGCGTGACGCCCAAGGAGAACGTGCTGCTGCTCTAAGTTATGGCGTGCTACGAGAGGCGGTCTCCGTGGGTGCAATTTTGGAAGAGAAGGAGGTTTTGGAGGGCGTCGCGACGCGAAGCCGCACGGCTTGCTCGTGGTCTACAGTAGTCGCAACGAGATCTCGAGGCAGAGAGGCATGTGAATGGACGTTTGCATGGACTTGAACGGTGGCATGGAGAGAGACGGTTGTGAAGACACCGCAGACGAAGAGCAAGCACGCCGGCGCGAGCGACGCCCGCGTGGGTGTATGCACAAGGTTAGAAGATGAAGGCTAGTGAAGCAAGGGCAGCGTCGAGTTCTTTTCGCCACGGCCGTGCGGACGGCGTGGACGATGAGCCACGAGGATGAGTGTGTGTGGAGGTGTGTCGTCGGTCGGTGTAGATTGAGTGTTGATGTTTGAATGAACTTGTCAATAACAAAACGCTCCGATGGCGGCCCCTCCAACCTGAGAGTCCTTAAGTTCCTAGTTGCATACTACCGGTGCACAGGATGCAGTTTCATTGTTATCGCTCCACAGAGACAGTCTACGCAGTCTTGGTGACGGCCGTGCGGCTCTCCTTGAGCGTCCAGATCTTGGCGTCGTCCTCGCACACGCCGTAGTTGACGTACATCATGCCGATGCGGAGGAAGGCCTTGAGGATCGGCTCGTGGCTCTGGCGCACGAGGTGCGGGAAGGCCTTGCGGAAGTGCGCCGTGGCGTCGTTGAGCTTGTAGTGCGGGATGATCGGGAACAAGTGGTGCACCTGGTGCGTGCCAATGTTGTGGCTCAGGTGGTTGACCACCCAGCCGTAGTCGCGGTCGATGGACGACAGGTTGCCCTTGACGTACGTCCACTCCGAGTTGGCGTACCACGGCGTGTCTTCGTCGGCGTGGTGCTGTAGGTTCACAAGGCGTGAGACGGGTCGCTAGAGAGCAGAGCCACACGAAGAGAGGGGACGTACCAGGAAGGTGGTGATCACGAGCATCGAGGCGAACACGAACAGAGGCGCCCAGTAGTACACGCCCATGGTGGCCCAGCCCAGCACGTACGTGAGGTAGAAGGCGCCCATGACGCACGAGAGGTGGGCGATCACGGACAGCGAGCACATGACGATGTGGCGCACGAAGAGCGAGTCACGCTAACAAACACACAGCGTCAGCATGCAAAGACACTGAAGCACACATCAGGGAGGTGTGAGGAAACGTACCAGCTCCGAGTGCTCCTCGGTGCGCGGCGGGAAGCCGATGATCTCGTAGATGAACCAGGCGCCGCCGAACGACATGAGCATGTTGCGCGCCGGCTCGTTGACCTCCTTCTTGCGCTGCGGGTAGAAGATCTCGTCCTGGTCGATGTTGCCCGTGTTCTTGTGGTGCAGGCGGTGCGAGAGCTTCCAGGCCTCGTACGGCGTGAGGATGAGCGAGTGCGTGAGCGTGCCCACGACGAAGTTGAGCAGGTGGTAGCGCGAGAACGAGCCGTGGCCGCAGTCGTGGCCAACGGTGAAGAAGCCCCACATGTTGACGCCCTGCAGGAAGATGTACGCGACGCAGAGCGCGGCGTCCAGCGCGGCGTAGCTCTGCACGACGGCCAGCTCACGCGCCGCGAACAGCGCGTAGCCGAAGCCGAACGCGAACGCGAAGGCGCGCACGGCGAAGAGCAGCGACCACGCGGCCGAGGACTCGAAGAACTCGGCCGGGATGGAGCGCTTGATCTCCGTCAGCGTCGGGAACTCGAAGGGCTTCTCCTCCATGGCGACAGGCGCGGAGCTCTCGGTGGTGGCGGCCATGGTCTCAGGCGTCTAAACAAGTTGGTCCTGGACTCCGATGAAGCGAAAGTGACCGAGTCTAAACCAACCAAAACAAACGTTGGAGGATTTAGACGCGCAGCCGTGAAAGGTGGCCCACCACGCCAGCACCCGCGGATGACTGCGGCCGTGGAAGGATTCGGCCCAAGCGCCGCGCCAACCGAGGGAAGGGGTGGCAACACCACCTCGCGCGTGACGCAGTCGACACGGTCGAAGTTGGTCATCAGTGGTTGATACTGGCTAGATCGCGTCCAACCATGACGACAATTGGTGGCTAGAAGAGATTATTCGCGGTTAAAATTGGATATATCATGGTATGATTGGATGAAACACTGTGATACACCCATAATTTTGTTCCGTTTTTGTGTTTCGCGAGGTGTGTTTTGTAAGTTGCGGTGGTGGCGTCAGCCTGTGCTTTCGGACAGATAGGGGGCGCGTGCATGAAACGGCCAACTAATCCCCCAGCATGCACAAAGTTGCTGATTAGGTCTAATTTAGACCAAAGGAAAAGACGGCGACTTGGTGGCCAATCAACTCAAATGCCGAGCATCAGGTGGCAGGATGATCTGATAATCCCACAATCAACGTCGGAGGGGCACCTGCAGTATGGATATCCTTGCAGACAGCCGTGAGAATCTGTACACGGCCGTCTGCAAGTTCATGCTCTCAGGCGCAGCACGCAGAGCCCCATGCGTCTCCACCAACATGTCTGCCGATGCGAAGGCGCGTGCCCAAAACGCCTGCGAGAAGGCAGCGACCTTTCGAGCCGTGTTGTGTGTTTCACAAGTTCGTTCGTTCCATCACTCGAGCCAAGCTCAACATCCCAGACTGACTGAACTGAATCTTGAAAATCAAACGCCAACCATGAAATTCACCACATCAAAATACCACCATCAAAACTCGTATATCAGTTCACTTTGGTCCATTTGGATGTGCCCTAATGCCGCTGGCGATACGGCAGCACGACTTCGTGCTGCAGGATCTCCTCGGCCGAGGGCCGCTGCAGCGGGTCCGGGTGCATCATGCTGGCAATCAGGTGCTGCAGCGAGTTGGTGTACTGGCGGAAGAGCGACAGGTCGCCGTCGCGGATCTTCTGCCACTCCTCGCCGCCGTTGGGCAGCGTGGCGCCGAGTGCCAGCTCGTAGATCGTGGCGCCCAGCGCGAAGATGTCGCCCGCCCGCAGATTGGACCTGCTGCCCTCGAGCAGCTCGCGGCTCAGGTACCGGTTGTCGCCCTCCGTGATGTCCATGCTGCCGTCCGACAGCGCCACAGTGCCCAGGTCGCCCAGCTTGTAGACGCCGTCGGCCGCCACGAGCACGTTCTGGAGCTTGACGTCCATATGGACCATGTGCTTGGCGTGCATGTCGAAGAGCGCCTGCGCCAAGTGGCACAGCACCTTACACAGCGTCTCCTCGGGCACGTGGAGCGGCGCGTACTGGTCCACGAGCGTCGCGAGGCTGCAGCCTGAGCAGTGCTCCAGTTGGATGTACAGCAGGTCGTCTTCGATCCACGCGTCGAAGTACCGCACGATGTGCCGACTGTCGCTGAGCGCCGCCAGCGCCTGCACTTCCCGCAGAGCGCGCTCTCTGCAGAAACACGAGCCACAGTGAGCAACTAGAGTTTATGAGAGAGAGAGAGAGAGATGGAGAGAGATGTCCACGTACGTGTCGGCGCGGCCCCGCAGGTGGCGCTTGCTCTTCTTGATGGCGTACGTCCAGCCGTCGATCTTCTTCATGCACTTGAACACCTTGGAGAACGCCCCCGACCCAATCACCTGTGCATCCATCACACGTCTCTTAGTGACGACCAATCGCACAACCAACGAAGTACACAAACGCACGCACCTCTTGCTCCACAAACTCGGACAGGTACCGAGAGTACGGCACGGAGATCGAGTGGCCGCCGAGCGCCGGCGGGAACGACTGCCGCAGTCTGCGCACGGGTCTTCGCTTGCGGGAGTCAACCTCTGGGACTGGCGCGAACGGGTTCGTGAAGGCCTCCACACCGGCAGCGGCAGTTGCAGTGGATGCTGACGCCTTTGCTGGTGCGTGGAGGGCAGTGGGTCCGCTGAGACTCGGCGGCACGGTCGTGTTTGTATCATGGCGCCGTCGGCCGCCCGGCAGAAACGCGGCGGGCAGTCCGAGTAACCGCTGCGGCGTCGCCAGCAGCATGTCGCTCGAGTCGCTGGAGGAGAAGCTGGGCAAGGCAGTGGCTGCCGACACGCGAGACGCCGCAGCGGCGGCACTGGCAGTGGCTACGTCCATGTGGGTCATGTCCTGCGTGAGGTTCTGGACCTCCTCTTCCTCCACGAGCTCCACGCCGTGGCTGCTGACGCGGCCGTGCGCATTCGCGCCCAGAATGTCGTCCAACTGCGCGCGTCGCTGGCGCTTCTTCATGGGCGACGGCGTCGTTGGGTGGGACAGCGGCATCACGGGCTGGTCGGCGGGCGTGCAGAAGTCCATGTCGTCCTGGCTGAACATGCCGCCGCCGTAGCCGCCGTAAAACGACTGCGACGCCTGCCTGGAGAACGTGAACGGCTCCGCGGGGCCGCTGCTGCCCAGCGAGTCCGCGTTCGCAGGCTCGAGATCCGGCTCGCTGCGCTGGCTGGACGGGCAGATGCCGCCGAAGTCGATGCGCTTGGGCTTGACGACCGAGATCGTCGAGGAGCTGGAGGACGCCGCTGACGCGCCTGCCGCATTCGCTGCTGCCGGCCGCGCGCGCACACCCGGCGCGGGCGTGCGCAGGCCGTCGCTCGACTGCGAGAGCATGCTGCTGGCCTCCTCCTCGTCGCTGTCGCTGTCGTCGTAGTCGATGCGCTTCTTCACCGGCTCGTTGTCGAGGCTCACGGCCGCCGCCAGGCTGCGCTTCTTGCGCGTGCCGTTGCCGCTGCTGCCGTCGCCGTCGCCGCTATTCCGCGCAGGCGCTCGTCCGCTGCATTCACACACATGCACCCCGTAATGAGTCAGTACTGTCCCGCATGAGGCTGGTTTCCCCACTCAGGACACATAGAAAGCGACGCACCTGCCGAAGAAGTCGTGGATGGAGCGCTGCTTCTTGGCCGTGCTGGGCTTGGCGCCCGTCGACGCGGGCGGCGCCGCGCCCTCGGGCGTCTCGCTCACGACGTCGGACGACGCGGCGGCCGTCGACTGCGTGGGCGTGTGCGGCGCTGCGGCGGCCCTGCTCTTGTTGCGCATGGCGTTGCTCAGACTCAGCAGCATGGCGCGCTGTGTGGGCGTCCGCAGGCAGCGAGCGTGGCGGGGGGATGGCGTCGCGCGCGCGTGCCAATCTGCCACGCGATGCGGTGGCGTGACGATGCCGAAGTGTTGGCGCGCTTTTCCCAGTGCGGGACCAGACGGCTGCGGAAACCAGAAAACACCAATAGGATAAAATTAGAAGCTTGTATGAGTTATTAGAGGTTTCGAACGTCCTAATGCCGTGTTGACGACCTCGCTTTCGCCAACGTCGTCAACCCTGTATGCGTTATTGAAGCCTTTCACTGGTATGCGCGCCAAAACACGGGAAACCCGCCTTATGTGATAATTACATCATGCAACAACAGAGGGTCTCGACCAACATGGCTACACTTTGGGCTCATCCGTGGCGCCTTTCTCGGCAGCAGTTGTGACGCTCTTGCGCAGTGGGAACGCCACCGTGAGCTTGCGCATGGGCCCAGGCAGCACCTTCTGCAGCAGCGCTGAGCTCCGCAGCTTCTTGGCGGCCGCCAGCGCCTCCGCCGCCGCCTGCTCGGCGCGCTGCTTGGCCTCCGCGGCCAGCCGCTGGAGCTCGTCTTCCCGCCTCTCGCGCTCCTGCGCCTCCTGCTCGAGTCCACGTTCGTCTACCGCCAGCTTCACGAGCTCGCTCAGCCCCATGCGGTCGCCAACGAGCCGCAGTGGCAGTGAGCCCGTGGCTTCATCCCGAAACCGTGCCATGTTGGCCTGCGAGTAGAACTCGCAGATCTCGCACTCGCGAAACACGCGACACAGACGGCATTTGCCCCCGAGCACGGCGTCGTTGCCACGGCCGAACGTGCGGTAACATGTCTCGTACGCTTCAAACTGGCGCAGCACCGTCGCGTTGTCGGCGTCGGCCTGGATCGCCCTGAGGTAGTAGTCTGCCAGCGCGCTCTGCTGCGGGATAGGCGGCACGACCACGAGCGTGGCTTCGTTGCCACAGTGCGCGGCGCCGACGCGGCCCACGTAGTTGAACGCCGAGTACACGCCGAACACTTCGACTTCGGCGAGATGCAGGAAGTTGCTGCCCTGCAGTTGGATGCGGACGTACTGGGCGATGGTCTGCGCCGTCGGCAGCACCCACTCGGTCATGCGCTTGTTCTCGTCAAACTGCTCGAATGCCGACGACTGCACTTTGGCGGCGCGCAGTCCTTCTTTCCCCTCGAGCTCCTTGAACGGAAACTCGCTCACGAGGATCCAAAACGGATACAGGCGCCCCGTGTACTCGTTGCGCGGCTTGCTCGGGTTGCTCGGCTCGTCCGTGCGGTTCCACACGCGGATGCGCTCGATCACGGCCGGCTGTCCCAAGTCCACTTGCCACCACGGCTTCTCTTCCAGCTACACACCCACACATCCACATCGTTAGACACGTCAAGGATCCTGGATACCGCGCTACAGCTTGCGTACATGAGTGTGGATGCATTTCTCCAGTCGCCCGTCGACGTCGCCGTTGACCGCGCGGTCCGGGCCTTGCTCGTTGTACACGTTTATCTGCTGGCACTTCTTCCCAAACGCCAAGTTGTACGGCTCCACGTGCAGCGACTTGACCAACTCCGGCTCTGCTACAAACTTGCGGTCGATGTTGTGGCCTGTGCATCCGTTGGCGTTGCGCCCCCACGTGTACAGCTCCCCGTAAGCGGACACAGCGGCCGTGTGGCCCACGCCGCAGGACACTTGCTTGATCGCCACGCTGCTGTCGCTGAGCTTCGCCACTAACTCCCACGATGGCACGTACTTGCCCAGAGGCATGGCGCCGCCGCATACATATACGTGGCCTCCTTGCAGCTTCTTGCTTCCGCCTTTGATCTCTGAGGTCGTCTCCGTACAAAGCGCCGAGTGCGCGTTGCCACAGGCCACTTGCCACACGCGGACCTTCCGACTCACGAGGTCCTTCACCAGTGTCGGCACGACCACGATGTCCGTGACCTGCGGCCCGAGCCCGAGCCGGCCGCCGTTGGCGCTTCCCCACATAAAGAGCTCTCCCTGTGAGGACACAGCTCCAGTGTGCGAGGCGCCACAGGAAACCGAGCGGATGGATCGCTGCCCGGGGAACTTGACGATCAGCGGTTCGGTTGAGAACTGCTCGTACTTTTCCTCCACGATGCCGACGCCCAGTTTGCCCTGCACGGCGGAGCCCCACGTGTACAGCTCTCCATCGCCACTCACAGCAGCGCTGTGCGAGAAGCCGCAGGCGATTTGGCGAATGGGGGCGTCGCGAAACGCGTCGATGAGCTGCGGGTGGTCGGCGTCGAATGTGAGCTGCTTGGCGTGGGCCTTTGCGTGGCCGAGGCGGCCATTCGAGCCGATTCCCCACGTGTACACGGAGCTGGATGACGTAAAGCGATGATAAGTGGATCTGCACAGGGATCATCATGAGCTGTAGGCCAATGGCTCGTACCCGTCGTGCATGAGAATGGCAGCGTGAGAGCCACCGGCCACGATGGAGGCGACAGCCTACAATCAGACAGTCAGAATCAGCGCCACGATATAATGAGCAAGTCAAGCTCAAGAAGGGCAGACGCACCACGTCGGCTCGTGGAGAGTGGAGTGCTGGGCCTCTGTTTGTCAACACAGGATCAGTCAACGGAGACTGTGGGTCGCGTGATGAATCGGTCCACGTACCGGGTCGTGATTCCGCTGATCTGTACGCGTTTGTTGACTCCGCGCGCTGTAAAC
Organism: Pythium apleroticum; assembly: GCA_023337875.1. Taxonomy (NCBI): domain Eukaryota; phylum Oomycota; class Peronosporomycetes; order Pythiales; family Pythiaceae; genus Pythium; species Pythium apleroticum. The sequence continues at coordinate 24,764 of JAADXN010000082.1, read as the reverse complement.
TCCGGGATCAAATCCTCACTCTGCACGTGGCGTCTCGCGACCGTGGCTTCAAACGCTGTATCCTAATCGTAGGAAACGAACGTGAGTAGCTGCATGGGGCACGGGTCCGGTGCAACACGCCATCCACACGCACCGTTCGCCTGAGCTGGTCCACGTCGCGCTGCTTCTTCTCGTCTTCCACGTGAACGCTTCGCTCTTTTCGTATTCGCATCAGCTCTTCCCACTGCATCAAACACTTGTGAGTGTCGTTTTCGTTGCCGTAATCGACGGCGAGAAAGCCTCACCATCTCCAGTAGCTTCTGTTTTTCCTGTCGGTTGTCACTCGGTCAGTCAGAATCGACCTCTCAACGCGCACAAGTCCATAATCGGCTCACCTGCGGCAGCTGCAGTTTGCTCTTCTTGTCCTTGGACTCTTCCAGCTCCTACTCCACACAACGGCCATGTCCCATCAGCTCGTCTGCTCTCTTTCCTCCTCTGATGAATGCTGTAGATTCGCCTACCTTGACCACTTTCTCCTGCGCCTTGATTGCCTCATGGCCGCTCTCGCCTTTCACTTCTCGCTCCAGCGCAAAGCACTCAGACAGTAGCAGCATCAGCTCCATCTTGGTGATCCGCTCCACGGTCTCACTTAGGCCTCGCCACTGAGCCGACTTCTGCATCACCTCAAAGTTCAGTCGCGGCACCAGCACGTGCTCCATGAACAGCACGCGCGTGGCGTTGCTGGGCGGCGGCTCCCACACGTCGTAGTACACCACGACGCTCTTGAGCTGCGCGTACCGCAGATCCTCCTCCTGCTGCCTGAGCTCCTCGGCCACGCGCTCTTCCTCGTGCATCTCCAACTCCACGTCGCCCTCCATTCCTGCCAACTGAATGAAAGTATCAGATCAACCCAACTCGTTCGAATGCAGCCAGTGGAGCCGTACGCACCAGTTTCTTGGTGCTCATCTTCACCATCGCAGAGCGCGGCGTGACCTTTTCCTCTATCGCCGCTGGCCCTGACTCCTCTTGCGACGCCTTCGCTTCTCCTCCTCCTCCTCCGTCATCTCCGTCGTCGTCCTCAGCGTTCAAAACAGCAACGCGTCTCATCGACGCGCTATCTCTAGGACGGTCCTTGCCTCCCCACGTGAAGACGCTGCCGTTGCCCACGACTGCGAGCGCCACATCGTCCGAAATCGCACCGCACAGCACGCCGCGGCCCCAGAGCGAGCCCGTGTTCTTCATGATCACAGTCGCACGGAACCGCAGACTGCGCACGAGCTCTCGGTCCTGGTAGAACAGACGTGCCAGCGCCTCCTCTGCGTTTTCCGTCGTGTTGGCCGGCGTCACGACGGTCGCAGACTCACCAGAAGCACTCGCTGTCGACGTATCAGCGCGGTCACCGGTGTCCCCCTCGTCGTCTTCCTTCTGCTGACGCTCATACGCCTTGATCTGGCTCTTGAGCGTCGCCATGGTCTGCGAGTTGAGCTTGGGCGGGCTCTGGAACGACCAGTGTTTGCTCTCGGGCCGCCGTCGCACGTACCGACTCTTCTTGACCAGCGCTGCCTGGTGCTGCTTCTCCTCTTTCTCCTTCCGCTCTCTTTCCTTCTTCTCCTTCAGCAACCGCTTCGCGTCTTCAATCTGCTGCTGTTCCTTCTGCTCGGGAGTCGTCTCGGGCGGCTCTACTGGTTTGGCTTCTTCCGCCTCTGGCGACGCCTTCGGGTTCACACGGAAGCCCCAGATCTCGCTCACGGCCTTGAATCCCGGGAACAGCTCCTCGTCTCGCACAACGGCGAGTCCTGTGAACTGCTGATACTTGCCCGTGCCCAGCACGTACACCTGCCCCGCGGCGTCCAGTGCCGCTGCTAGCTCGTCTTGCGCCCGAACCACTGCCCTGTGCCCGAGCCGCTCGCGGCGTTGCTTCTCTCGCTGCTTCGCTAGGAACTTCTGCGCCTCTTTGAGCACGAGCGCCTCTTTGGCCTCCTCCTCGTCCAGCAGCGCCTCCAGCATGTGCTGCAGCTTCCAGGGCGTCGCGTACTTGGGGATCTCCACGCCACGCTTCTCCAGCTCCTCGCGCACATTCGACAGGCGGATCCACATGGACCGGAACTCCTTGTAGTCGATGTAGCCGCTCTTGTCCTTGTCGTACTTCTTGAACATGGCCTCCTGCTTGGCGTCACTCACATCCATGCCAAAGTATTCCAGAACGTCCTGCACAAACATCGCAAGCACGTCAGTCAGTACAACGCCTCAGCGCCTCCCTCTCTCTCTCTCTCAGTTGCTGCCCCAACTCACCGCAAACTCGAGCTCGTCGATCTTGCCAGTGCCGTCTTCGTCAAAGAGCTCAAACGCATCGCGCGGTGCGAGCAACTGCGACGGCGCGAAGCCCAGCGTGTTGCCGGAGACCGGGTCCACGGCGAACATGGCCATCTTGAACTCGTTCAGGTCGATCTCGCCCGTGCCGTCGGTGTCGCACTTCTTGAAGATGCGCACGGCCTTGGCCTGGGACATCTTGATCCCCAAGTCTGGCAGCTACAGCCACAAGAACAGCACAAGGCGGCCGTTTGTTAGCAGGGGAGGGGATCATCCTGGTTACGGAGACCGTAGTCAGCAGCCACAAACCATCGCGAGGAACTCGGAAATGGAGATCTTGCCCGAGCCGTCTGTGTCGTAGCGCTGGAAGAGCTCCTCGGGCGACATCTTGGACAGCAGCACCGACACCTTCTTGCTTTCGTCCGCCGCCTTGTCGCCGTCGTCGCCGTCATCGTCTCCGGGCCCCTTGCCTTCGCCCGCGTAGCGGTCGATGGTGGCGTCGTCGTCGCTCTCGTCGCTGTCGGCACCGAAGATGTCGAGGTCGTCCGCCTTCTCGGCTTTCTTGGGCTTGTCGCCAGCGTCGGCTGTGTACGCGCCGCCGCCCTCAGCCACGCGGTGTCCTCGCTTGAAGAGGCCCATGGATTCATCGAATGATCGGCGCAGAAGCTGCGCAAATATACTCACAACGGCGTCAGTTATAATCGGGGAAAGCAGGAACTCGAAGGCGTGGGAGGCAAAGTCTTGTTTTGGATTTTTAGATAACGGTCTTGGACCTATTCCTCCATGGAGCACGAGCGTCAGTCAGCATCCAACCAGCCAGCCAGGCGCACGCTCACTGCGTCCTCTCTGCTCACACCGCAGGGCCGAGACGATCCAAGACCGACCGCTTCTTGCTCTGGTGGTGGTCGCCGAAAGACGTCGACGACGACGACGACGACTTGTCCTTGCCGCCGCCGCCGCGCGACTCCTTGTGGCGTCCGCTGCCCGAGCGCTTGCGGTCGCCGTCGTCTTCGAACTCGATCTTACGGCGGTCGCTGCGGCCACCGGACGACGACTGCTGCTGCTGCTGCTGCTTGCTGCTTCTCGAACCGGACGATGACGTCGTCGTCACGATGCGGCCGCTCGACTTCTTGGGCGTGATATCGCCGTCGTCGTCGTTCTTGTCGCTGTCACTGCGGCGCTTCTTGCGGTCGCGGTCGCGGTCGCCTCCGCCGCCGCTGCTGCGCTCGGTGTCATCGGCTCGGCCGCGCTTCGAGTCCTTGTCACGACGATGATCCTTCGCGCGATCACGGTCGCCGCGGCCCTTGTCGCGTCGGTCGTGGTCACGATCGCGGTCACGGTCTCTGTCGCCATCACGGTCTCGCTTGCCCTTGTCCTCACGGCTGCTGCTGCCGCGTTCACGTTCACGATCACGGTCCTTGTCCTTGTCACGCGATCCTGCTCCGGACGACTCGCCACGACGCTTGGACGACTCACTCGACCGACGACGCGAGTGTGAGCGAGAGCGAGAGTGGCTGCGTGGACGGCTGCTGCGGCTCGAGCCACGGCCGCGGCTGCGGCGATCGGGGGACGAGCCTCGTCGCTCAGGGCTACGACGGCGCGAGCCAGACGACGGCGACGGGCTGCGCTTTCTCATGGCGCTCGCTGTGGCCTCGTTCTTCCAGCTTGAGAGCGCCTTCTTCGCGTACCCGCCATCTTCGCCTCGTGGAGTGTGGGCTCGCGTGTCTTTCTTCTCGGTGACTTCTTTCTCCTTGGTCTCCTCTTTCTCATTGTCGCTGGCCATCTCCACGTCGTCTTCGAGGAAGTCGAGGTCGATTGCAGGTGCTGCGACCTCCTCCACCTTGACATCCTTAGCTGTTGACTTGACAACAGGTTGCTCGGCTTCAGCCTTGGGCTCGGCATTCTCGTCCGTCTTGGATTTGTCGTCGGCTGGAGACGATGGCTTCGAGTAGTCGCTCTTCTTCTCGTCACGGCGACGACTTGCGCTGCGCGAACGATCGCGACGGCTCGAGGATCCTTCTCTGTGCTGGCTCTCGCGCTTACGGCCGCGCGAATGGCTGCGACTGCGGCTTCTGTCACCTCGTGGCTTTCGCGACGAGGAGCGACGGTCTGCGTTGCGACCACGGCTTCGGCTGCGGCTTCGCTGCCTGTCGCGGTCTCGGGCGCGACTAGCAGAGCGCGAGTCGCTGGGGCCTCGACGGTCGGAGTACTCACGCGGCTTGTCGTCTCGCGATCTGTCGCCTCGGTCTCCGCGGCCTTCGTCTTTCGTAAGATCCTTCGACTGCGAGCGTGGGCGGCGACCTTCATCACGGTCACGTGGGCCGCCACGCGGTGGGAAACCCCAGCCGCCGCGACCACCGCCGAACGGACCTGGGCCATCGAACCATGGCTCCGGAGGACCGAAGTAATCCGGGTGGCCGGGCGGGGGGCCGAAGTAGTCTGGGTGTCCCGGAGGCGGACCGAAGTACCCTGGCGGTGGACGGCCACCAGCACCACGACCACCGGCGCCTCCTCCTCCTCGGCCGCCTCCACCAGGAGCTCCACGGCCGCCACCAGGAGGGAATGGGCCATTGAACCATGGCGGTGGAGGCCCGTCGAACCAACCACCCGGAGGGCGCGGTCCGTCGAACCACGGGCCCGGAGGGCCACCAAAGCCCATCGGTCCGTGGGGACCAGGGGGCGGCCCCATGCCGTTCCACGGCGCTCCTGGTCCTTGGAAACCCGGAGGCCCCATTCCCGACGGGCCATTATCTCCACTTGCATTGTCGCCGGACTCGGTCTTCCCGTCTGCGATCGCTTGAGGGTCAGACGGTGGTGGCAGCGGCGGCAGTGGTGGAGACACCAACGGATTCGTCGCTTGCTGAGCTGGCGAGGACTCTGCGGATGCCGTGTTCTTCTTCACGTCGCCGTCGTCTTCGTCGCCGGACCCGAAAATGTCGCCGCCGAACTCGTCCTCGGCGTCGTCCTGGTCTTTCTTGCCGCTTTTCTTGATCTCGAGCGTGGCGTCGGCGCTGTCGCCCGCGCGTCTTGCCGACGTGGCCGCCACTTCGGCCGCCTTCTGCTTTGCCAGCGCCTTCTCTTCCGCTTCCTTGACCAACTGCTCGCGCTCCTGGTGCTCCGTGCGCGCGCGACGCAGGAATTCCTCCACGGACGTACGCAAAACCTTGTTGGGCAGCAACTTCTCGGGCGACATGTTGGGCGTCGCGCACAGCGGACACGTGAGCTTGTTGTCGATCAGCGCGCCGCGCAGACACTCGTCACACGCCGACTACAAAAGGCAGACAGACATCGTGAGTCGGTGGATAGCAGCAGAGAGATGAATAAATAAATGCAGGCACTTACCTCGGAGCAGCACGGGATGAGCACGGCGTCGTTCATGAGGCGCTTGCAGACCGGGCACGCGAGGTGGTCCGGAGGGTTGGAAATCAACTGATCAAGTGTTGCCGATCCACCAGACTTGGCCATTAATTTAGAGAAGTTTTTATTCTGCGTCTCTATCACAGCTAGCCCGCCCCACGGGGCGTTGACTACCGTCTTGCCGGCGCCTACGGGGATCTCGCTCGGGTCGCTCACAGCCTTCATGAACGACTTGGGGATACCCGTTTTCTTCTTCACTTTGTGCTGGTCGAACTCCGGGTCCCCATTCGTCGGACAGTTCTGAATGTAGTGACCCGGCGTGCCGCAGCGGAAGCACACGTAGTTGGGCGGCGGCTTGCCCATCATGCCCGCCATGCCGCCGCCCGGACCGCCCATCATGGGAGGACCGCCAGGTCCGCCCGCCCCTCCTCCTCCTCCTCCTCCCCCACGGCCCCGGCCGCCGCCAAAGTCCCCTCCTCCGCGGCCCCCTCGGCCTCCTCCGTGGAAGCCGCGGCCGCCTCCTCCTCCAGCGCCGCGGCCGCCACTGTTGTCTCCGCTCGGGCCGTAGTACCCGCCCTTGTCGGCGCCGCTGCCCGCGCCGGCCGTCCACGTCTTGTTGCCGGCCGGCCGCGCGCCGCGCAGGTCCTCGGCCTGCTCGTGGATCGACTGCAGCGCCGCCAGCTCGTCCTCCAGCGTCTGCGCGCCGCCCGTCGGGTCCTGCGTCGCGTTCTCCGCCACCACCGTCAACGGCGCCGATGGGATCCTGCAATCAACACACCGTCAGTCCCCACCGCCGACCTCTTCAACCATACACAAAAACGTACGCCTGGGGCACGCCCGGCGGCAGCATGGGCGACTGGGAGGCCGCCGCGACGGCCGCTGTGGCCGCTGCTGCCGCCGCCGCCGCCGCCTCGTTCTTCATGCGCGCCAGCAGCCCCTGGCCCGGGCCGAGGCTCGGGATGCGCTTCACCGTCACGCTCGTGTTGCGCGGCAGCTGCATGTTCTCGTCATCGTACACCTTGCCGTTCTGCGCGTCCGTGATCACCAGGTCCAAGTCCAGGCCTTTGTTCAACTTCTTCTTCTCCACGATCGCCTTCTTCAGGTCCAGCACGCGGATCACGGCGCCCGGGAAGGTCACCGTGTCGAACTCCTTCGCGGACTTGAACTTGAAGTGGATCGACATGGCGGAAGCCTACAGCGCCTCGCACAGACACGACACTAAGCCACTCGCTTTCCCCTTCGCGGCCGCGTTCTCGCAAGAGATGGCGCGGCGTGTTGGTGTTGGCGGCGCCGGGTTTGTTGGCGTTTCCGCCAACTTTTCGGGCGGGTGGAAAAACCTCGCGAGGGAGAGCGCGAGGTTTTACCCTATCGCCCATTCCCAGTCGTTTCCCTGTTTGTTTGAGAGGGGGGGAAAGGCGCTCTGTTCGAGTGGGTTGCAGTACGGCGGATCTTGGTTCAAGCATTTCGAAATCATGTGGTCCACACCTGCGATTCGAATTCAGCTCCAATTAGAGCGCGGTGTCCGCCTGCGACTGGCTTTTGGTTTTGAATATCCAAATCCAAAAACTCGAAAATCCACGTCGTAAATGGAGCGTCGCGCGTCCGTCTCCGTGACGCCGCAGCGCCCGACGCGCGCCATGAGCACGCCCTCCAAGCGCGACGCGTCCATGGCCACGGCCAGCAGCGTCGCCAGCGCCAGATTCGTCAAGCAGGAGCCGCTGGCCGACAAGGAGAACCGCAACGCCAATGCGGAGACCGTCGCGCCCACTGCGGCGTCCTCGGTCGCCAAGCGGCCGCTGGAGCGCATCTACGAGAGCGTGCTGGACGCCAGCGGCGCCGTGACCAAGTGGTCGTACCTGAAAGGCCGGTTCCTGGGCAAGGGCGGCTTCGCGAGCTGCTACGAGGTCGTGTGCGAGCGCACGAGCCGCAAGTACGCGTGCAAGCTGGTGACCAAGCGGTCGCTGGCCAAGGCCAAGGCGCGCGCCAAGTTCGCGTCCGAGATCAAGATCCACAAGGCACTGCGCCACCCGCACGTGGTGCAGTTCGAGCGCTTCTTCGAGGACGACGACAACGCGTACATCCTGCTGGAGCTGTGCCGCAACCAGTCGCTGTCCGACCTCATGCGGCGCCGCAAGCGCCTGAGCGAGGCCGAGGTGCGCTTCTACATGCGCCAGCTCGTCGACGGACTCGCGTACCTGCACAAGAACCTGGTCATCCACCGCGACCTCAAGCTCGGCAACCTCTTCCTGACCGCCGACATGAAGCTCAAGATCGGAGACTTTGGCCTCGCGGCCAAGCTCGACAGCGAGTTCGACCGCAAGCGCACGCTGTGCGGCACGCCCAACTACATCGCGCCCGAGATCCTCACGGGCCGCAGCTCCACGGGCCACAGCTTCGAGGTCGACGTGTGGTCCATGGGCGTCGTCATGTACACGCTGCTCGTGGGCAAGCCGCCGTTCGAGACCGACGATGTGAAGGAGACCTACAAGCGCATCCGCGCCGGCGAGTTCTCGTTCCCTGACGACGTCGAGGTGTCGGAGAGCGCCAAGTCCATCGTGCGCAGCATCCTGCGCGTGGAGCCGCATCTGAGACCGTCGCTGAACGCCATCCTAGTGCACCCGTTCTTCAAAGACCGACCCACATTGTCATCCCTGCCCAAGACGGCACTGCTTATCACGCCGCCCGAGTGCAAGCGCGTGATCGCGTCCAACAAGCGCACTATGGACGCGCGATCGTACGAACAGCCGCCACGGTATCCGCTGAGGAGACGAGATGTGAACACGGCGAGAGACCAAGACCGCGCCAAGCCCACGCTGACGTCCACTGTGTCGGCCACAGCCTCCATCACAAAGCCTGCGACGCAGCAACTTCCAGTGGGCGTGCTGGACGAAACTGTCGTACAGTCGACGCTCGTGCTCACGCGCAGCCCCACGAAAAGTGACGCCAGCAATGACCAGTCGTATGGGAGCAAGAAGGCACCATCCGCGAAGAACGCTTCGCGCGCGACGACCGTCTCGAGTGAGACGCCCCAACCAACCACGTGTCCACTCGACGATGATGAGGAAGAGAACAAGGACAAGACGGGAGACAATCAAGCCAAGGACGTGTTCGAGCGTGTGCAGGAGACGCTGTCGAGGTTCTTCTACCTGGAAGAACACGACGGCAGCGGCCCAGAGAAGCTCGACGAGTTCTCGAGCGCGTCCGTGATCGTCGCGGCAGCCAAGCGCGTGAAGGAGATCCGACTGGAGCAGGAGGCTGCACGGTCTCAACCGCTCGTGCCTGCCACGCTCTGGCTGTCCCAGTGGGTCGACTACACGTCCAAGTACGGCATGGGCTACGTCCTCTCGAATGGGACTTCGGGTGTGTACTTCAACGACTCCACCAAGATCATCTCGTCCGCAGACACGATGACGCTCGAGTACATGGAGCGCGTCGCCGAGATGAGCTCTGCGCCAGAGCCGTTCAAGCGGTGTCCCGCGGACATGGTCGACGCGTCTTTGAAGAAAAAAGTCACGCTGCTCAACCACTTCAAGAGCTATTTGATCGACGAGCGCGAGAAGAAAGCTGACATCTCGGAGTTTGAAGGCCAAGTCAAACGCCTCGCACAGCAGTCGGGGTCTTCGAAGCCGTCGCAGCAGCGCGCGGGGGGTCGCATGGTGTATGTCAAGAAGTGGGTGAAGACCAAGCACGCGGTGCTCTTCTGCCTGTCGAACCAAACGTTCCAGTTCAACTTCTTCGACTCGTCCAAGCTCTTGCTGTCGGCGAACGGCCGCGTCGCGACGTATCTGGACAAGGACGGCAAGCTGGGCGTGCACTCGACTGCCGTGGCGATCCTGAATCGTGATCCCGGCGCGCTGACAAAGCGCCTGCGGTACGCCCGCGACATGTTCGAGCAGATCGCGCGCGTGAATGCGACGGTAGCAGCGCAAGGCGCCGATCCGAAGTGAGTTGGAAGAGTTCCAAGACATGAACAACTAAGTAAGATAGTGTTGTAGTGATGTAGATGCCTCTAATATCGTTATATTAATGCCGATTTCCATGAAGTGCTGTGGCTACTCAGTATCCGTTCGGCTCTTGGTGGCTAGGCCGCGAGTAGAACGACCGCCGCATCGTCGACTTCCGCTTCATGCCGCCTGCGAGTCGCGACGAGGGCATGGACGCCGCCTCCTGGCTGGCCTGGAGATCCGAGACCACCTTCGTGAGCTGCTTCACCTGCATCTGCAGGTCGCGCAAGGCCGCCAAGTGCTCGTGCTCCTTGGCCTTTTTGACGGGCAGCTCGTACCGAATGCCATCTTCCAGCGTCGCCAGCGTGCCTCCGACCGACCCCGGGCCAGCATCCACGACCTCGTCGTCCTGATCGAACGCCGACTTCAGGAACAGCGTCTGCTCCAATACGTTCAGGTTGGGCACTTCAATCAGGTTCTCGATAAAGTTGGCCGCTGCGCCCGACGCGGTGCCAGGGCGGTCGCTGCTGCCGAAGATGAACGCCCTCGCGGATTCCACACGCGTCGGCGGCGGCTCGTTCTCCTTCGCGGTTTCGTTGGATTCTCCGTTGTCTGGATGGATCGCGGATCGATTCGCCTTGGCTGTTCGAGTCGAACTGGGCACGATCATCTGCGCACTGCGTGCTAACGCGCGATTCACGACCGCGCGGGCGTCCGCCGCCAGCGGAAGCCCCTTGAGCTTGCTCAGCACGCTCTCGTTGATAGCGCGTTTGGCTGTGGAACGCGACGTGAGCAAGTCTCGACTGGTCGCACTGGCTGCAGCATTGAGCTTGTCAAACATCGACAGGTCTTTGGCCGCGGGCGCTGTCTTGGCTGTCTCGGGAGGCGTGGGCGGCTGCAGCAGCTTCATGTACTTGGCCGTGCGTTCGCTCTTCCGCAGCGACTTCTCCATGCGGATGATCGCCTGCGCGTGGCTCTGTATGGCTTCCGCTTCGGCGGCGTCCCACACGTCCGAGTACGTCGTGGCCATCATGGCGATGAGGATGTTGAGCAGCACGATGACGACGGCCACGAGGTGAGACATCAACAGGAAGTTGCCCATGTGCCAGAGCCAGCCGTGGATGGTCTTGTCGCTGAAGACGGAGTAGTCGATGGCTCCGAAGAGCATGAGGAAGACCGTGATGAAGGAATTCGTGAAGCTCTCGTAGCCCGATTGGCCGCGCAATAGGATGTAGAACGCGCCGCTGTAGCCGAAAATGAACACGGCGTAGAGCAGCAGGAAGCGGTAGACGTCCTTGACCATGTGCGACATCATGGCGATGAGCAGCCCGCTCTCCGTCGAGACCTGCAGGAACTGCAGCAGGTTCACCCACAGCGACACTGTGATGAGCGCGAGCAGGTTGTTACGGGCGTCTTTGAAGTCCTCCCCAGCGAACTCGATCGGAATGCTGCCCATGGTCGCGACGTACGTGATGATGTTGAGCCAGTTCCAGAACGAGAAGAAGTAGTTGCGCGCCGAGTCGCCCAGGAACTCGTACAGTTCGACTCGCACGAGCAAGTACAGGCTGCACATCCACGAGATCGCTCGGCTGGCCGCCACCATGTAGTCGAGATTCGACTGCAGCTGGATCCAGTCGGGGTCGGCCCAGATCGTCGGTATGAAGTAGCTCACGAGCAGCAGCACGTAGGCGGAGAACTCGCGTCGGAACTTGGTTCGCGCGAAGCTCTTCCACTTGGCCTTGAGCAGGTACTTCATCACGCGATGCTGGAGGATCTCGCGTGCGTTGGCGCTGCGGACGACCAGCGACAGCGCCGTCTCTTCCACTGGCACGTGGGGCTCGCCGTACAAAGCGCGAAGTTGCGAGTACCGCACGCCAATAAAGCCGCGCTTCGAGTGGTTCAGCACAGTGGAGAAGCGATCCAAGTACGTGGCGACGGCGCCCGGGGTCTTGGTCAGCAAGAAGGAGAAGAACGCCTGGTCCCACGTGCCTGACCAAGTGCCCGGCTGGCCTAGGAGCCACTGGGTCATCTCTTCGTTGCCGACTTCAGCGGCAGCTCGCAGCGGCGTGAGTTCCCCTGCAGCCAGATCGGGTGTGGCGCCGTGGTTGAGAAGGATGTCGCACGTGGGGACCTGCCCTTCCTGCGCGGCTTCGAGCAGCGGCGTCCAGCCGGAGGTGTCGCGCGTGTCGGGCGGGATGCCGAGCAGCAGCAGCCGCTGGACCAGCTCGTGGCAGTTGGCCCAGCCTGCGACGACGTGCAACAGCGTCGAGCCGTCGGCCTCGCGGCGGATGAAGACGCTATCCAGCAGATCGAGCTCGTTCACAGGGTCCATGCTAACAGAGCGAACATCATGAGCCGTCAGTCGCGATCGTCAGTCATTTTGAACCTTCGACCCAGGAGCTCACATGATGCGCGCGACGACCTCGTCGAACGCCGCGTTGGGCACCGTCTCCCATGCGATGCCATCGCGTGCGACGCCGTCGTCCTTGCTGCCCGTCGCGCTGTCGGTCTGCACTTTCTCGTTGGTTTTCGAGGGCGACGTCACGCCCGAGCCGACGCGATGCAGCGGCAGCGTCGTCACGGTGACCGTGGGGCTGGTCGTCGGCCGCGTGGGCTGCAGACGCGTCACGTGGTCGCCGTCCGCGACGTCCTCGTCCTCGTCATACAGCGACGCGCGCTCCGCCGTCTCCATTGTCAAGCCACCACGTCGTCACGTTGATGAGCTGCTGGCCGTCCAGGTCAGAAACTGATTTGCTTCAAGCGACTGATATTCATAAATCAATGGTATTGATTTTCACAAAGCCGCGATTGAATGACGATGGGTCCGGTTAGTGCCATCGCGAGGCGCCCATTTTGCGGGAGCATTCCCTGGAAACGCCGCAGACTGCGGCGTTTCTGGTGCGGACTGCGGCCCGCAGTCTGCACCGCCGCAGTCGCCATCAGCGCTACTTCATGGAGAGCTTTGGATCCGGATGTGGTGAGTTGATCAGTGCCGGTGGTTTCATGTGGAAGCGGCGCATCGTGCCGTTTTCCATCATTCCAGGCGTCGTTTCAGATCTCACCAGCAGTCAATATCGGATATTAAAGGTTCAAAACAGTCTTTCAGTCAATTATACTTGATTCGTTTATCACACATATCACTTGATACAGTGAATGATATGCTTCCGTGGACGTGTTCGAATTTTTCGAAAAGAAAGAACCATGGAACGCCTTGTTGGATTTTTTGGGCCACGCCTTCACTGTACCTTTGCACCTGCTGAGCCGCGTGATTGTGCGGGTCATTTTCGATCCTGCAGCGACTTACGGCGGCTACCACATTCAGCTCCCAGTCGCAATCCGCTTGTCACGATGGCCGACATCTCGCCTGCCGTGCGCGCAGCGTGCGTCCACCACAACGCTGCCGTGGACTTGGTCATGGACCGCATCTACAGCTTCCTGGACGAGTCGCCGCGCTGGAACATCACGATCGCCGCACTCAGCGGACACCTGCGACTCGTGCAGCGACTGAGTGCGCGCCATCCGCAGCCCTTCGACCACTGCTGCACAGAGGCGATGGATGCGGCGGCCGAGTTCGGTCACTTGGAGATCGTCCAATGGCTACACACCAACCGCAGAGAGGGCTGCACGACGGACGCGATGACCATGGCGGCAGGCAACGGCCACTTGGAGGTTGTGAAATGGCTCCACGAGAACCGTCGCGAAGGCTGCACGAAGACGGCGATGGATTTCGCGGCGCAGCACGGCCATCTCGAGATGCTCAAGTGGCTCCATGCGAATCGGAGAGAAGGCGCCACGCGCTCAGCGATGGACAACGCAGCGAAAGAAGGCCATCTCGAGGTCGTCAAGTGGCTTCACTTCAACCGGAGGGAAGGCTGCAGCAGCTCGGCATTTAACAACGCATGCGCAGAGGGCCATCGCGACGTGGCGCAGTGGCTGCTGCTGCATCGACCGAAGAGCTGCAGCATCGCCACGGGTATGGAAAAAGCGGTGGCGTACAACCGTCCGGGGATCATCCAGTGGCTGCATGAAGAGATCAAGTGCCTTCCGTCGGATGACAGCACAGATGGGGAGCTTGAAGATGAGGACGCCGACGACGATGGCGACTGGTGGTGGATGCGAGAGATGCTTGAAGACGTGGACATGGCCGAAGAGGCAGGAGAGCCCACGTGGGGCTGTCGCGTGGGCATTTCAGCGTGAACAACGCGATGTGACAGTGTAATCTATACATACAGAGAATGCGCGCCATGCCCAGGTGGTGGGCTTTGCGTGGACGACTCCACATGATCCATCGCCTTCACAATCATGTGCCGTGGGGCTTTCCTGGTAATCACAGGTCACAGAAGCGGGGTTTACCACACAACACAGGAGAAGTATGCAGTAGCAAAGGATTTATCTGGCTGCTTTTGGGATTTATCTGGCTGCCGCTTGGAAAGACAGGCAGACGTGTCTGTCGGGGTGCAGGAACTGGTCATTTTCCGTGGAATGGAGCGCCTTCCACGCACGCACGGCATGGCTCCGCCCACGTTAGCCATCGATTTACCGTTGCGCTACGTACGTCGGGAGGCACACTCGCGATTTCGCGCTCGATAGCTCACCAGAACCCATGCAATCCGTCATCTCCCCCGCCGTGCTCGCCGTTTGCGAGGCCCAGCGCGTGGACATCGACCTCATCCAGGACTGCATCTACGGCTTCCTCGATGCCTCCACGCTGTGGACGCTGGAAGACGCGGCCGCTGAAGGCCACTTGCATCTTGTGGAGCGCCTGAGTCCGCGTACGCCAGCAGGAAAGGCCGAGGCGGCGATGGACTTGGCGGCAGAACACGGCCACTTGGAAGTGCTCCAGTGGCTGCACGAGTACCGCCCTGAAGGCTGCTCCAGCGACGCGATGGATTTGGCGGCGGCACGAGGGCACCTCCATGTGCTGCAGTGGCTCCATGCCCACACAGACGAAGGCTGCACCACGGACGCGATGGATCTGGCTGCCAAATACGGCCACCTGCGGGTGGTTGAGTGGCTGCACCGACACACAGACGAAGGCTGCACCACCGACGCGATGGATGGCGCTGCTGCCAAGGGCCACTTGGCTGTCGTGCAGTGGCTGCACCGCAACCGAGACGAAGGCTGCTCCAAGAACGCGCTGGTGGACGCGTGCTACGGCGGCCACGTGGGATTGGTCAAGTGGCTGTTGTTCTTCAGACGCGAAGGGTGCATTGCCGACGCCATCGCCAGTGCGTCTGAGAGAGAGCACACACTGTTGGTTGAATGGCTGCTGCGGCACGTGCATCTCCGCACGCGCGAGGCCATGGATATGAGCAGACTACACGAGCAGCCCATTACAGAGATTGTTGCGTAGGGGATTGATTATAACCAATAGAAAGCGCTCATGATTTATTATATCCAATCACATGTGTCGATTATGTATCCATCCACGAAAATCGCTGAAAGGTCGTGTGTGGATCTCGACCTTCGAATATCCACGACCTCCATCGCACTCAAAATGAAGGCCTTGACGACCATGGGCCACACACAACGCCACCAACGGCACCTGCTGCCCTTTGTCAATGTGCTGCTGCTACTTGTCCACACGTGCAGCGCCTGGCGAGAGTGGACGTGGACAAACACCACGGGCCCTGGCGCGCGCTCGGGCCACTCGCTGGTGTTCTACAAGAGCCAGCTCATCGTGTTCGGCGGCCGCACGAGCGACACCACCAAGACGCACATCCCCAAGACGTACGAGATCTACAGGGTCAACGGATCCCTCGAGTTCCTCTCCTACGAGGACAAGATCGCGCGGCCGAGCGACAGCACCGAAGTCCGCGTCGGCGTGTTCCTCAACGATGTGTGGAGCTACGATATCAGTGGGTCACTCTATCGATAATTTTGTGTGAGGTGGATGCACTGACTGCTGTGCTGCGTGTAGACTGCACTAGGTACGCTGACGACAGTTGCCGGGACAAGACCTGGGTCGTGCTCAATGCCGGTGCTGCGTGGGGCGGCTGCAAGAACGTGTTCGGCGCGCACGTGTGTTCACATCCATCCGAGCGATGGTTCCATCGCGCCGAAGTCTTCAAAGACGACACGATGCTCATCTACGGCGGCTTCTCTGCCATGTGCGAGGACTACTGCGACGATATGTGGCTCTTCGACTTCACAGACAACTCGTGGACCGAGATGATGGAGATCGGCAACTCGGTTTCCGGCCCCGGCAAGCGGTTCAAGTTCTCGAGCGTTGTGATCGACTACAAGATGTACCTCTTCGGTGGATTTCGGCTGTGGCACGGCTTCGCCCACGAAAACTCGCTCGAAAACGACTGGAGCGATGTCTCGCAGTACCCGCGAGGCGGCTACCTGAACGATCTGTGGGTCTACGACAAGCAGACGAACAAGTGGACGAACCTCACGGAGACGATCGAGTGTCCCGAGCTGACTGTGGTGCAAGTTCTGGAAAACATCGAAGTCGAGTGCACGCTGGCATGGCCGCCATCCCGCGCAGGCCACTCCTCTGTCGTGTACGAAGATGCCATCTACATCCACGGCGGCTATCGGACGTTCTTCCCGTACCCGTCGACGACCGGCGCGGGTGCTGGACGTGGCACACTGACGATGCGTGGCACAGGCTTCACGCCATATCCATCCCATCCGTACTACCTGAGCGACCTCTGGAAGTTCAACATCACGACGGGCGTGTGGCAGCATCTCACTGTGAACGAAAACGACGAGGCCGACCAGCGCAGTTTCGTCGACAGGTTCCCGCCGTCACGACTGGACCACACCATCGTCGTCGCTGGCGATGTATTTCTGCTCTTCGGCGGCTACATGACCAACTACTACTTCGACGACACGTGGCAGTACAACATCAGTACGTGGGGCTAATGTGTTGATGGCCAGAGGGTCCGCTCGACTAACTCACAGTGATCTGTAGCGTTCAACCGGTGGCGCAAACTATCGACTTTTGTGTACGCCAAGTACCCTGCCAGCTGCACCGACGACCTCGCGCTGCGGAAGCTCGAGCACAGCGGCAACTACGCAGCGTTTAAACCGCCTGCAGGGCTCGCAGACGATTTGAACGGCTACTATTTCATCAAGGAGCGACATTACGGCACACTCACGGTACGAGCCGCCCTTGTTGTGCTGCAAGGTATCCTCTAATTGTTCGCTTGGTGAGTAGTTCTCCGTGCTAGCCGAGCCCACGCGTGACAGCACAAGTAAAGAGACTGTGTTCGTTCGGCAGGCGCGACGCCAAGCCCCTGGATGGGATGGCTGCAGGGACCGAAGCGACGGCCGCCTGGATCTACCGCAGCAGTTACAGTGGCAGCATCCGTCCCAGCGGTCCGCGCACATGAGCGCCTACAACAGCGACTTCAAGAAGCTGTTCGTCTACGGAGGCCAAGGCTTCGCCGAGGAATCGCTTTACCAAGTGGCCAAGACGTTGGATTCGACGCCGCTGGGGGACTTGTGGCAGTACGACATGGCCAACTGCCCCAAGAACTGCTCGCTGCATGGCAACTGTCACTACGGCTCGTGTCGCTGCCACGACGGGTACTACGGAGAAGACTGTTCCAACTCAACGTGTCCAGGCAGCTTCTGCTTCTACGAAGACATCGAACAGCGCCAGATCTGCAACCACTGCTGCTTCTCGGGCTTTGAACACACGGACAACGACACGTACGTGGAGAACATCCAGAAGTATCCATGTACCCATGACAACCCCCACTACTCGAACGGCATCTGCGACGGCTTCGGCAAATGCATCTGTCGGCCGCCGTTCATCGGCGACGACTGCTCCATCCGCGACTGCGGCAAGAACTGCTCCGGCCACGGATACTGCTCCGTTGAGTTCCCCAACTCGCGATGTCTGTGCGACGACGGCTGGTTCGGCAAGTACTGCGACGAGCGTACGTCTGGGCGGCGTGAGAGGATCATTTTGTGGTGGACTTGACTGACATTTCGTATGCAACGCTGCAGGGCTATGCCTCAACAACTGCTCGTACCCGAACGGCGTGTGTCTGAACGGCTCGTGCTTCTGCTCCATGGTGTACGAGCCATACAACAACTCGCTCGAATACTTTCCTCTCATGGGCGAAGACTGCTCCTTCCTGCTCCCGTTCGCACGAGCTGTCGTCCGCTCCAGCGCTGCGTTCTCCGTTGTGTTGGTGTCTTTATTAGCGTTGGCAGTCCAAGCCTGTCTGTAGCGACAGCATAACGCGATGCGATGGCAAACAGACAAACTGGAGTTGACTGCCCGCCTTTCTTGCTCCATCTCATATGGCTACACTTTTTAATCCACCGATTGGCTGATATTGAAAAGATACGTCTCTTGATTGGCTGAATTAATGGCGTCGTTTCGCACTGAAACGACACCAGCCTCGCTATCAGTCGCGACGCCGCCTCTCGGCCTCCCGTCGGCCTTGGCTTCAGCAGCGACCGCCAGTAGCAGCGGCAGACGCACCAGAGGGCGCCGTAAATCGATCTCCATTCGTCCCAGTCGACGTGTCCGTTGGATTGGAAGATGCCGTCGTACGGGGGAGGCGGCGGGGGCTACGGCCAGCAGAACAAGCACGCGCTGCTGGTCGAGTACGAGGAAGAGGACGATCTGTACGAAGGCTTCAACTACAGCATCGATCTCGCACCGCCGCAGACGGCGTCCACGAATGCGTACCAGCCATCGTCTTACGGCGGCGGCGGAGGCGGCGCGCAGGCCAGAGGCGGGTTCAATCCGCCAGGCACGGCCTTCCGGTGCGTCCGACGCAGTGGATCTGACGGATGATCGACGTACTAACCACTCGTCGCTTTGTAGAGCTCCTCCGTCGCAAATGGGCCGCCAAGCACCGGCTTCACGCATGGGCACAGCCTCCCAACAGGGCGGCGCGGGCGAGGCGCGGCCCATGACCTCCGTCTCCGGTGCCGGCTTCTCCGTGCGTTTAATGCGGTCATCACGACACCACACTGCACGTGAGCTCGCTGACCTTTATTGTGTGTTGCTTCTAGTCCAATCCGCGCACTGCTGCCGGGCAGCGTATGTTCGACCCGCTCGGAGAGGCGCGGAAGGCCGGCGCCGCGCCGCCGCTGATCGAGAAGGCGGAGAATTCGCCAAAAGAAGTCGCGCGCGACTTGGAACGCGCGGTGAATTCGCTGATTGAACTGTCGGCCGACGCGATTCTCAAGCACAACTACGAGGAGGCGCTGCATTTAGCCAAGGACGCCGGCCGCAAGGAGCGCGCGTTCACCAAGCACTGCGAGACCAACGCGCTGACCGACCTGCTCAACGTCGACCTCACGTACGCCGTGTTCTTCAATCTGGCCAACGCCTACCACCTGAACGGACTGTGGAAGGAGGCCATCCAGGCGTACACGCCGATCGTCAAGAACAAACAGTACGCGCACGGCGGGCGGCTGCGCGTCAACATGGGCAACATCTACTACGAGCAGCAGCAGTACCCGACGGCGATCCGCATGTACCGCATGGCGCTGGACCAGATCCCGAACACGAGCAAGGAGATCCGGTACAAGATCAAGCGCAACATCGGTGCGGCGCAGATCCGCCTGGGCCACTACCAGGACGCCGCGGCGACGTTCGAGGACGTGATGGAGGGCAACGCCGACTTCCAGAGTGGTTTCAACCTCATCATCTGCTACTACGCCATCGGCGAGCACGAGAAGATGCGCCGGGGCTTCACGAATCTGATCGCGATCCCCATGGACGGACTGAGCGAGGAAGAAGAGGAAGAGGAGCTGGCCAAGAACGACCCGAGTCGAGACGACGCCAGTGAGCGCGGCGACCACAGCTCCTCCCGCGACCACTTGGACTCGCTCAAGGCCGACGGCCTCAAAGCCGAGATCCGCGCGCGACGGAAGAAGGCCATGGAGTACATCCTCATCGCCGCTAAGCTGTGTGCGCCTGCGCTGGACAAGAAGGACTGGCTCGCCGGGTACAACTGGGTCATCGATGCGCTCAAGCAGGAGTCCCACGAGGCGCTGGCCAGCGAGATGGAGATCTGCAAGGCGCACTGTTTCCTGCGGCAGAAGGAATTCGACAAGGCCATTGAAGTGCTCAAGGCGTTCGAGAAGAAAGACCACGTGCACAAGGCGATGGCCGCGACCAATCTGAGCTTCCTCTACTTCATCGAAGGCGACATCGCGCAGGCCGACAAGTACGCGTCCATGGCCGTGCGCCACCAGCGCTACAACGCCAAGGCGCTGGTCAACAAAGGCAACTGCCTGTACGTCAAGAACGAGTGCGAGCGCGCCAAGGAGCTGTTCCTGGAGGCCATCGGCGTGGAGGCGGACTGCATCGAAGCCATCTACAACCTCGGGCTGGTCAACATCAAGATGGGCGTGCTGAACGAGGCGCTGCAGGCGTTCGAGAAGCTCCACAGCATCGTGCCCAGCAACATCGAGGTGCTGTACCAGGTCGCGAACCTCCACGACCTCATGGGCAACTACCGCCACGCTGCCAAGTGGTTCAACATCCTCATTTCGTGCTTCGGCAACGGCGACAAACCGGAAAAGCACAACAGCAAGTCGCAGGCCGTGAGCAGCATCGGCAGCGGCAAGAACGTGGCGGACCCGGGCGTGTTCGCGCGGCTGGGCCAGATCTTCAACAAGGACGACGACGAGACGCAGGCCTTCCACTACCACCTCGAGTCGTACCGCTACTTCCCCATCAACCTCGACGTCATCTCGTGGCTCGGCGTGTGGTACGTCAAGAGCGAACTGTACGAGAAGGCCATCCAGTTCTTCGAGCGTGCCAGCCAGATCCAGCCAACTGAAGTCAAGTGGCGACTCATGGTCACGAGCTGCTACCGCCGCATGGGCTCGTACCAGAAGGCCATGGTGCTGTACGAGCAGATCCACCAGGACTACCCGGAGAACCTCGAGTGTCTGCGGTACCTCGTGGCGATCTGCAAGGATCTGGGCCAGCGCTGCGACCAGTACCAGAACAAACTGGCCAAGCTGGAGCGCGACCACGCGTCCAATACGAAGATCCAGACCCAGCAACAGCAGACGCAGCAGCAGCAACAGCAGAGCCAGTCGACGCGAAACGGCGGGTCGTCCGCGCGGTCAGAGGACAACGACGACCGCCACGCGTCGCATCAGCAGCAGCAGCAGCAGCAGCAGTACTACCAGCAACAGCAGCAGCAGCCGTACGCGCGAGAAAACGGCGCGCGGTACAGCGGCGGCAGCAGCAGCGGACAGGAGGCGTCGCCGCCGCGTGGGACGTCGGCATCCAGTCGTCGGGAAGAAGAAGAGAGCGAGTACGCGGCGCCAAGGCCGCTAGTCGGGAACGAGCGGCCGCAGACAGCAGCGCAGCGACCAGCGGCCCAGGCCGCTCGCTCTGCGAAGAACGACGGTGCGTGGGCGAAGGGATAGCTATAGCGATAGAGTGCCGACATATCTGACATTGTTTGTGGAATGGTAGACGACGACTGGGGAGATGCAGACGTGGGCAACCTACTCGGCGACTGAAGAAGTGGACAACGAGCAGCCCAGGCGCGCAGTCGTGTAGTGTACAGCGAGACAGAGAGGCAGACAGTAGTAACACAAGAGCCAGCCGCAAGACAGTTCCTGATGATGAGGCGCTCAGCCAGTTTCCACATTTCAGATCTAGGCGACACCTGCACTAACCAGTCCACTAACTGATCTGTCGGTCGCGGGTCTTTCCCTCTAACGCGAAATACGACAGCGAGCGCAGGCCCTTATACACGGATCCTCGGATGCCGCAGCGCACTCGCACACCGTTCACGATCACTTCATACACGGACGCTGAAGCCAACGGAGCCGCAATGGTCTCGGCGTCATCCGGAGCGTCGTGGCCCGCACACAAGGGAGAGCCACGAGCGAACAATCGGAAGTCGGACCACAGCGTCTGGCCGGCGAACCAGTCAGTGGAGAGGTCGGAGATGTTGGTCAGTTGCAGCTGCAGCTCGTAAAGGTTCTCCACGTGGCCGAGTGAGCTCGGCAGCCGCTGCAGTGGGTTTGCATTCAGGACCAGGTAGTTGAGGCTGCTGGTCGCGAACGTGTCGTTGGGGATCACGCGGATGCTGTTGTTGTACAGCGACAGCGCCTGCAGCTGCATCTTGCCCAGCACTGGCGGTGGCACGGTCAACTGGCCGTGGTCCAAGTACAGCGTCCTCACGCCGCGCCACTTGTCGTCCAGATCGTCCGGCAGCGTCGTGAGGTTGGATACGATCACGTCGATCTCCAACAGCGTCGACGGCAAGTCGTCTTGCAGCAGGCCGTCGGGCAGCGTCGAGAGATACGTGCGGATGAGATACACAAAGCTCAGGCGCGTGAAGGAGTCGGCCGACAGCGACGCGCTCGCCGGCCACGAGCGGATGGACGAGTTGTAGATCTCGAAGCCGTACAGGTCGTGGAAGCTGCGGATCTCGCTCGGGATCTCCAGCTGCGGGCAGTGGGAGATGATGAGCGACTGGAGACCGACTTGCTCCATCGCCCCGAACGCGTGCCGCATTTCATCTCCAGTGCCTGCGATGCCACGGACGTGGCAGCTGACCTCTTGGACAGCGCAGCGGCACTGGGAGTACTCGAACCACGGGTGGAGAACGAGCTTGCAGCCGTTCTCGCACGAGCCGCGAAACACGGCGACGAGCACGTACATGACCAGCGTGAACGCGCCCAGGCCGATCAAGACGCCCTCGATCAGGAGCTGCGCGGCGTGGATGTAGCGCCAGTGGCGAGGCACGTAGCTCAAGTGGTGCGCGCGGCGATGGGTGAGCATGGACGTAAGCCGAACCGGCGGGCCACTGGGTTGCTTGGTGTCTCCATCGGTTGTCTTCGTGCTGCCACTGTCAGCGTTCGCTGGACGCAGCGGAGCGGACTGCACTTTGGCCACCGTGGGCTTTGTAGGGGAAGAAACCTCTCGACGACGCACGAGCACGCGAATCTTGCGGATGGTGAAGTAGATGCTGAGCGACGGCAGCACCTTCGTGAACAGATCCGGTTGGGACGTCGCGAACATGAGCTGCGTCTCCATGAACGCGCGCACCATGAAGGTGTCTTCGTACATGACGGCTTCACCGCCGAAAAAGCCCATGATGTAGTAAGGGAAGAGCGCTAGAGGCAGCAACAGCCAGACGAAGTCGAGGAAGAGGTCGACGATGAGCACGTTCATGCGGAAGCGGCCCACGCCGTCGTGGTTCATGCGCTCGAGAAGCGGACTGGAGATGCAGTTGACGACGATGAGCACGCCGTAGGCGAAGTTGAGGTAGACGTTGGGCGTGAAGCGGCTGGACTGGTAGGCCTGCGAGACCTGGACGCTGATCTCGATGAGCTCGCGCGTGAGCATCACGAACTCAAAGTACGGGCCTCGCACGCTGATGAAGCGGAAGTACCACAGCCAGAGGCGACGCACGCGAGCCCCCAGCGTCTTCGACTTGCGAATGGCCGCTGCCACTTGAGTTGTGCGTGCGGTGGCGGCGTTGAGCGCCGCTTCGTCGATGAGACTCAGGCGTTGCGACCGCACGGAGATGCGCAGGATGCCCACGATCTCGGCCATGATGAGCACGGCCATGAGAGCGTAGACGGCGACCACGAGCGGGAACTGGGAGACCGGGATGAGGTGGAAGATGTCCATGTAGTAGGCGACCGACGGGATGCCCATGATGAAGACGTAGAAGCCGCTCATCAGCACGAGCTGCAGCGCCACGACGCTGTAGATCACGATGATGAGCCACCACAGCAGCCGGAAGTGGCCCGGGCGGATGAAGCACAGCGTCTCGGTCTCGTGGCTGACGAAGGCGGCGGCCGTGTTGAGCGCGTCGTTTCTCACGGCGGGGGTTTGCTGCGTCATGTTGGACTGGTATTTCTCACCGGACGATGCGGCGGCCATGGCCAGCGCTGCCAAGAACGCTGGAGATGTCGAACTTGTGGGTTGAGAGACCTAACATAGTGCCAACAGTATCCGCTGCACGTTGGCACAGTAATTGCGTCTATGTATGGACGTGTGAGCGGAAACCAAAAGCTTGCGAGAGCGGCGCTGCATTAATAGAACTTCTGTTAGAATCCGTCGTCGAGTCCTGGCAGCTCCGTGGTGCTCTTTCGTCGCCGCATGGAGAGCGACGCTGGGGAGCCGGCAGTCTCGGCCAGTGGCCGACGGCCTTTGGTGCCGTCGTCGGTGTCTCGACTGATGCTGCCGTCGGAGCGTAAGCCATCCGTCGCGCCCACTGCGTCTTGCAGCGCCTTGCTGCTCACGCTTCGTTGGATGGGCGACAGCACAGCCGACGGCGGTCGCGTCGCGGACGGAGACGTTGCTGTAGCCACACCGAAGAACGAAGGGCGGCGAACGTTGGCAGCAGCGCCGCCAGCGTTCGATGGACTGGTCGGCAGGTTGGAAACGGAGGCCGTCGAGCCGCCAGCGACAGGGGAAAAGTACTTGGCCACGTCCACTTTCAGGTGGATCACGTTGAGGAATCCGCGTCGCGTGCGAATGATGTCGTTGTCGAGGATCACGCCGAAGTCGAAGTAGATGGACGGCGGGATGTAGAGCTGCTGCTGCGCGACGAGCTCCATCGTGAACGCGCTGCGCACGAGGCTCTGCGCGCGCACAGGCACGCGGAGAAGCTCCTCAAGCGGAAGCCGCTGGTACTTGGCGATGGAGATGGCATCCGAGTCGGCCTCGTTGTCGATGAGACCGTCGGTGGGTCGTCGGATGAAGAAGTAGATGAGTTTGAGCACCAGGAAGAACGCGATGGCCAGCAGCGACTCGCCGACGATGTAGAGCAGCGTCGAGTAGACGGTCGCCAGCACCGCCGTGGTCGTGCTGAGCAAGTAGTCGAGCTCTTCATTGAAGATGTTGGCGAAGCCCGTGTGGTTGGGGAACGACGCCTGGTCCCAGAGCCGCTGGCCATCGAGCGCGTACTTCTTGTTGCTCACAGCGAACGTGCGGCTCTGCTCGGCGACGGCAACGATGACTCCGATGGCGACGACCTCCATGGTCGAAATGAACGTGCGCTTGGCGATCTGGTAGGCGCGAGTCTCGCTCACGAGCACGACCACGTTCCACAGCTGCAGCATCAGACACAGCACGAGCATCCACACGCGCACGCTGGAGAGGATGGCGTGGAACTTGCCCGACGAGCCTTCGTTCCACGTCCAGATGATGGAGTTGGGCATCTGCATCTGCCACGACAGCAGCACCGACAGCACCGTGAGGAT